>WOGO01000862.1:0-20472 GCA_015342085.1 Leptinotarsa defecta | reverse complement strand
TAATATAATATAATATAATATAATATAATATAATATAATATAATATAACATTTTATAATGTCACAAAAATTAATCTCTCTTGAAAATTTACCACTCGCCATTTAAACAAGATTCCCATGGCTGGGGTTTTATGAATATATGAATATATATGTATAAGAAATTATGAATATATTCAGAAAAGCCAAAAAGTTTATTTGAAAAAAAATATTAAATTTTGACATTAAAATCGAAATTTAATAAAATTGCGAGTCCAAAATCGGAATTCTGTCGAATTTCGTATTCGAAATCTGAATTCAATAATATTTCAGGACTGAAGTAAAACTTTCCTAATAATAATTCAGTCTATCCTTCCAATCTGTGTTTTTATGAAAATATTACTTGAATTGAAAATACATTCTTTGTGATATCTTCTGATTGACTTACTAGAGACAACTTAAACAGCGTAGTTAAATTTACCGTGAAATAATGTCAATTGTTTCAGAACGTGAAAAAGTTGAAACGTACAAAACAAATATTAAGAACACCAATAAAATAATTTACGATAACGTGCAAGATTACCTTTTTCCAAACTAACATTCTCATGGCAAAACATCTGTATATTATGATATAAACACAGTCTCGGCTTAACGACGCTTTTTATTACTCCATTCACTTTGATGATTCGGTATAATTAGCATATTGACCAACATATTCGTTTGATGTTGCTACATCATTTGTTATGAACTTCTGATAATGTCTTCATCATCCTGGCGTGAGAATAACCAAATCTAATTACAGTCCCCGAATGAAAACTGACTGAGAAAAAGCAGGGTAGGATTGGTATGAGTTCAAAAACAGAAGAGAGACAAAGTAACTAGAATTTAATAAATGGTAGTTTATACCGACCAAAAATTTCAACTTTCATTACCTGATGATGCTTGTACATTTTTAATATAAAATCTGTTTGAAAAGTCAGAACTTTTTGAATTTCCTGCGCGGTAACTTGCAATGCAACACTTTTGCCGTCAGCTGTCATCTTTCAATAGACTGTCAAATTTTGAGCAAGCTGCGTCATTTATTTTGTGTTTGACAGCATTCGAATTAAGACTACGATGGCGAAATTCCATAAAGTAGGTTATGAACTGCTACTTCATCCAGCATATTCTTCTAAATCTAAAAACATGGCTGGGTGAATGTATCGAGCTAAAAAGACATTAGGTTGCAAAGTGAAACATTCATTTACCGAAAAAAAGTCACTGACTTATCAAACAGCTTTATACTGAATTGAAAGGGTTATATTTTTAGGAGTGATTAATTTTTTGGGAAAGAAAGTTTTTGGCTTTCTACTACTCCATCTGATACATTTTTTTTGTATCAGATGGAGTAGTAGAAAGCCAAAAACTTTCTTTCCCAACAAATAAAATGTAAATGAATAGCCGAAATATCAAATATATTGAGCAATGAAACGTGAAATGAAAATACGATAAAACGAATAAAATAATCAAGGTAAATCTTGGAAAAGACCACAGAGTGAATAAAAATAAAAAAGAATTGAACATGAAAAAAAGCAAAAAATTAGGAAAATTAATAAATTGAAAAGATTTCAAACCAAGTTACTTCATGACGTTTCGATTGTTAGCATCCACAATCGTCTTTACGTGCCAAACTTGGGATCCCATGAATCTCCACAGGAAATGAGAATGAATTAGATGGCCATTTTGAAGAACCTTGTTTGCCTATTCGCTGGTTTTGATAAATGTAATCTAGCCACTTTCCACTACTGTGATAAGGAGGTACATCATATTGGTGAAACGTACCTCAACTGAAAACTAATTAGGATTTGTCAGTTATCCAAACCGGTAAATAGGCAGACGTAGCAGTCTTCTAGAATGTCCCACTAGATCACCTGTTTTTTAGGACAAAACCCTCGCACTACAGGAAAGTAAAAATTCACATTGGATTTGGGTCGTTGAAGATTAAATCCTTTTGGAAAAACGTTCGCAGAAAGTTTATTTCACTTAAACGCAGTTTATCAGTCGGAAAATATTTTCTTCGGTAACTTATCGATATAACTTCGAACTGTAAAATTGATAAGCTATTCAAAATTTTGAGATATTCGTATTGAGAATCTTACTTTCATTTTTCGAAAATGGAGGTACATCATGTTGGAAGGGCTAATATAATATAGCCTACTTCAACTCTAGATTTATCACCATAGGTATATTTGAAATATAAGTACATGATAATATTTTGATTCACACTTATTCACAATGAAAACTATCACAGTACCTAAATAATTCTCGGAATCTTGACACCGATGTGTTTGCGATTGAACTCCTTTCACAATGAATGAATGAAATCGAAGATGTTGAAAATGAAGGTGTAGATAACATGTTTGTTGTACTTTAATTTTACCTAGATTACGTTCTTTGTTACAAAAATCCACTGAACAAAATTTTCGTTATCTGTTAAAGGACATACAAAATATAATAATAATAATAATATCTATTGGCAAATATACATATTTCAATGTCATATGTTGTACGAGGCAATTTCCGAATAAATATAGAAATATCACTGAAGGATATACCTGTGCGTGAGTTCTGCAGAAATTGGAGTACTAATTAATACAATTTCAAAAATTAAAATATAAAAATAATATAACTAAATGAATAAAAGGTAAGACGTTTTAGAAGTATTAGACATATTAATTTAATTATATCTTCAAATAAAGATGTGAATCAGTTTCTGTGCATGTCACTGTGGCAGTAAACATCTTTAATATCAACGTACTGATGTATCTGAAGCCTTGGCAAGCCTAAAACCCAGGTTTTGAGTTTATTTTCAAATGTGTTTGAATCTGTTCAAAATCTGTTTTTCCGTTAATCAGCTGTCGCCCCCACACGAACGAAAACTCTCAGGAGTTGAGAAACTTGTCCGACCTAAGGACTAACGAGGTCTTACTTTTTAACGTGTGATTCCTAACACGGTTGCAGAATCATCCCAGCTTCAACCAGATAAATTCCCTCGAGAAAAATATCTGGTCGAGGCAGGAATCGATCCCACGGTCTTCCGATCGTGAGTCGGGCGCACTACCACCGCGGCCAATTCCACAATTGTTACACCTGATATTTTAAATATGATGTGGGACGAGATTGTATAATTGAGGAGCTAGGTATGAGTAACACCTTTGAAAAATGTTTTTTCTTGATTTCGGAACATATGAATTATTTTGATGTCGAGTTTCATATTGGTGTTCTATTTTCCTTAATTCATGTCTATTATTATATTGTCTTATTATAGTTTTGAGAAAGTAGAGTTGTCTGATGTTTAGAATTGCTGTTCCTTCATATAATGAGTCGGTCGGGTAATTTTTTAAGATGGATAATCTGATCGGTTGGGTATGAATCATTATGAAATTATATATGAAAAAAATTCAGTACGACTTGTGCGCCTATGTTTCGAGAAAAACAAGAGATCAGTCTCTACAGAAAACGAGTTCTCAATTCATCTGTATTCTTTCGGAATAACTTAATTTCTCTGACAGACATGTTGCGTGTTTATATTTCCCAACAAAGATTTCAAACATTACTTCTCGCAAAACATTCAAACAAGCATACACGTCATCATAAAAGTGTCCTACACAAAGATCGAGTTACAAATCATCACCGACATATTAAACGTCTGATATAAATTGTGAATGCCACCCTTATTTCAGGAATAATCCACCCTAATATTCTTGTTTTGAGAAGCGAGTGCAATAGACACTGTCACTGCTCTGTTAAATATTTTCACCACATTTAACTTGAGCGTATGCCTTTTACAAAACGTTAGCTGACATAGCTGCGTTCAACAAGCTTGATACAGGTTCATTTTTAAAATATGCTGCGTCGGGATATGATTTTTCCGGGCTGATATCATTGGTCACCTTGAATATATAATTACTGAAAACATATTCATTCTGATTGTTGATCTAAATCAACTCAGTAGGATGCATGACGGCCATTGGAAGAAAACAAATCTCCTTTTTTGCTGCTACTTATTTTGAAACCTACGATAGACTGAGATCATAATAAAGTACTTGTTTTGTCCCGGTGTACCTTAGAGTGTGTTTTAACAATCATGCAAAAAGTGACGGGACTCTCACATGGTGTTTCTATAATTCAATGCCAAGAATTTGAAATATCCCTCAACGATAACCAATCACTTTCAATTTTCTGCTTTGGAGTTTGAAACTTATTTTTTGGTATTTTCAGGTGTCTATGTTATTTGAAGATGACAAATATTGTTGTTTCAGTTAACGATAATTACACATTGACCTAATAATGGCTAAATTCAGAGCTTTATCTAGATAATATACATAGTAGTTGGAAAACTGTCAATTTTTGGTGACTGCTTGAGGAGAAAAGTTGGACAATATTCATTTGAAAGTTGAAGTTTGAACTTGTGAAACATAAAACGGATTATAGTTCCTCATCCGTTAATGCATTTGCTTTTACCATTTTCTTTGGTCCATATGGTACAGTGCAAAACTGTGCAAATATTGAGAACCAACTAATAATAACAACATTTTCAAAAAGTTTTTTGAAATGCACACTTATAGCAGTAATTTTGTCCTGAATATTCATGAAGTGAATTATTTTAATATTATGAAAATAATGAGGTCATATTTTTGGTTGCAAACTGTTAACAGAAACATCTGCCAACCTTTTAGATAAAAACCTAACCTGAAAAAATATTTGTCACATAGATGTCAAATATTGCGCAGGCGCTATAAACTTTTTGAGACCGATTTATGTGACTATGCTGAGTTTTTTAAAGTTTATATTTTTGTTGGAGTATACAAGAAACCAATAAAAATTGAGTTAAACAGTTTCCCTGGATTCGAATTCATCTCTTGGGTAAGATTCATGTATAAGTCAGAAATCGTGAGTAATATCGCAAAACCTTGTCAATGTTTTCTAAATTGGTTAATTGGCCAATTTTCTGGCCAATCTCAAAAAAAATCTTGAAGAATATATGAAAATGTGTGAAACCTGTCAAATAAATAGTTACGACCTTCACCGAATAAATTCCTCAAAATTATTCGGTGGAACCTGTAGACCTCTTTTCACTCGTATTGATGAACATTAAAAAAAAAACCTGAAAAATCGGCTTTTGGCCACCACATTAAATTTCACAATCATAACTTTAGTCCCAACATAAATTCCAAAATATAATATAAAATATATAATAAAAATTTCCTTAGGCTTGACTTGTTTCAAGAGTTTGAGATTTCCAAAGAACTTTCCAATAATGATCATTGTTTGAATACTCAAATAAACTTAAACAACGATTTCCTTTCCATTCAGAAAAGGATTATGAATTGTTAAATAATCAAATTTATTATTAATATACTTTATTCTTTATTGGCTTCTCAACAACATAATTATTTAAGTCTATAATGGATCACTCCTCAAGTTGGTACCATTATTTTCAACATGACACTTGACACATCCTGTCTCAAGTTGTCCTTCTTTCATATAATACTTTGACTGAACCACATGGCCTCAATCCAAAAATGTATTTTATTGGCTATCAGCCTATTTTGTTTTATATAAGTCAAATATTACAAATGTGCTATGTGCTTATTTTGATACTTCCTGTTGCCTGACAAGTAAGTAATCTTAAACAAATTTCCAAATTTCTTAACCTTAAAAAATATTTTTGCATACTTCAATTTTCACAAAACTTCCTTTTCAATTAGATCACTAACTTTCAGGTGAGCATTGATAATGACGAAAGTCTAAAGCGTTTTGCAATTATTTTATGATTATACACTTTCATACAAAAACCTCTTCAATTCATTTATTAAAATAAAGTGTTACTTGAAAACGGCGCCTTTCCATATATTATGTTGTGTAGCGTTTCTGCGAATTTTTAATGTTTCAAATTCATAACAAAGATTTAGAATACAACTTGAATGAGAAAAAGTGACTTTTCTGTAACTCAATTTTCCTAGGAAAGTAGTTGTTTTTTTTGTGTGATTTCGGTTCATGTGATAATAGTTGTTTCGAAGGGACTTTTTCTCCAGTTTATATCTGAATGAAACTTCAATACACAATCTACACTTAACTGTAAGTAATTTATTCCGAACTTGGTTACCTTCTTTCTTTGGAAGTTTTTTTTGTTTTGTATGAAAATGGAAAAGTTGAAAGCCAGAAAGCTTTTCGCTCAAGAAACATTTTGGTTTGAAGAACCAAAAAAATATGAAATCGTCCTCTATTTCTGGGGATCAAGATAATCCTGATTATTGGAATAACTAAGTATATATTTTCTCATTCTGAGAAATTAACGGATCTAAGGTGTTGTAAATAAGCCGTAGGTGGGATTTATCGTCGTGCGGGTCCGTGGATCTTGAATCGCGTCCCTGCACAAACCAAAGACATACAACTTGCAAGAGTTGCGGTTTGCGCTAATTGAGACGAATACGTTTCCTGATTGTTGTTTGTAGAAATGACGAACCGCGCGTTGTTCGCTGCATATTTCATGGATTTGGATGTATGACTCCTTAACGATTTCAAAGTCTTCCTTCGGCTAATTACTCAACAACGGAAACATGGATAATGACTGGATAGTGGGTTAGAACAAAAATATTTTGTCCTTATTATGTTATATTCGAGCTCATTCTGACAGACTGCTTGCATTTTTTGCTATTTTTCTCCAAATACCAATCAAATATTTCTATATATCATCACTTGTATCCTTGAGAAAAAATGTAAATACTTTAAACTTTCAATTCCTTTGAATATAACGACATATCAAAAAGCAAAAGTATGTTTATGTCGCTCAATTTCATAAACTTTTTTGGCGTAAACACATTCCCGAACAGAAACTCCAAAATTGAACAAATTCAATTTCATAAAAATCCAAAATTTTCAAACAAGCATCGCAACATTTCGACACTTGACAATATAGATTGATGATTAACTAGGTTCTAGAATTTTCACAGAAATGCACCTAATTATTCACATTTGGTCATATTTCGACGCCATAGACTCATATACATTCTTTTCTTTTTGATATCACACATGCTTTTGGTGAGTGAATTGTCTGTTTGAATTTCTATTGTTTCTATAATTTTTTGATGTGAAACATCTATAGCCGCACGTAAAACCGATTGTTGGTGTGGCGACGCATGCCGTGGCGACGGGTCGCTATGCGCAAGCGACTGTGCGTTTTTTTTTCTACTTGTCCGGCGTTACGCTATTTCTCTCACCACACTGAGCTCGGATACCTATAGTATATCACTGCAGTATACATAACTTGTGTTTTACTAAATAAATGATTTTTGAAAATAAAATATGTCTGATAGTGATAATTTAGAAAGTGGAAGTGAGCAGCCTCCTGCAAAGAAAGCAACAACACACTACAAGATACTAGCAAGTCATCAGTCAGTTGATTATATTTTTATATTTTATAATAAGTGTGCATTTATCTGTGCATTGAAGCCGACTATATTTGTTTCGTCTCAAGGGTCAGTAAATCCAAAATCTAGTCTCTTGGTAGATAGAAATATACACAATTTCCACAGCATTTAATAATTTTGAATTCTATAATTGCCGCTTTCCGAAAATATTAAGTGTGCGAGATAATGAGTATGAAGGATAATGGAAAAATATTTGAATGTGATCTGTTATTGATAGAAAAATGATGAAATATGACTTCTTTATGTAGTATACACTAATAATATTATCAGTTGTAACACAATGAGTAGGTATTTTGATATGACTGAAATATATGATGATTTGTTAAATAAGAACAAAGTTTCAAATTGAAATTCTCCATCTTCTGAAAAAAGGTTCAACTCAAACTCTTCATCGATTTGTGTAGATCATGTATAGAACTTTCGGATATAACCTGAAATATAAAGCTTTGGTGAAACAGCAACACAATATAATAAATATATGATGGAATCGGCCGATATTTGATGAAAATCCATAACTAACGTATTCTAAAAACACTTTATTCTGTGATTTTCACTAGACAGTTTCACAAAAACGCAACACGTGTTACGCCATACAATGGCTTTCTCGGGCGTGTCTTAATAACTAATTCTCTTATTTATTATTACATATATATAGTTATTGAGACACGCTCGAAGAGGCCATTGTATGGCGAAACACGTGTTGCGTTTTTATAAAACTGTCTAGTGAAAATCACACAATAAAGTATTTTTACAATACGTTTCAATATAATAATATTTTGTAGCTTTCCTGTAGATGATATCTCTTCAACTTCACAACAAATAGTTGAAATACAAACTGAATAGGCAAAAGTGATGTTAGTATGATTTAATGTTCATATGAAAGTTGTTAATTCAAAGTACTTTTTATTTCGTGTAATAGAATGGTCATGTGAAAGTAGTTGTTTAAGATTCGAAAACTAAAATTTGAAACTTGAGCGATATAAAGCGATAGAGCTCTATTTTGAGATGAGATGTATCATTTCATAGGTTGCATCGCAGCAAAATATTACTGGTAAAACTACTTAGACTGGGTGTTTCTGCCGCAGTAGAATTGAAAGTAATGAGACATTCGATGAAATTTTTGTGAATTGAATATTTTGATACTATATACGAACACACTCACTATATACGCAAACAACGTCCATGAAGGTAGAAAAATATTATTTGAAGAGTTCAAAAAATAATTTTTAAAATCAGTCCCTTTATGCAGGCATTGGAAATATCAACTGAAGAAGTCAAGAAATGGAACCAGAAACATTACGGTGGAGTTAGCATCGGTACTGAAGAAAAATGAGATATGCTTTTCAAAAAAAAAACTGAAACACTGAATTTTCATTCATCAAGAATTACTTTACCAAAGTTAGGTATCAGCTCTTTGAAATAGTTCAAAAAAATATATTTTTCAAATTTAATAACATTAAAAGCCAGACGTACTTCTTATGCAGTAGTTGAAAAAGGTTCAGTTTTTCATTATTTATGACAATGAAAAACGTCCTTGAAATGGTGAAGTTCATTTTATCCGTTGCTGAGTAAAATCACAGCAGATGAAAACTTCGTTGGAATTTAGTTCAGGACTAATATGGTGGTGAATTGAAAATCATATATTCTGTGAAATGTTTAATTTGGAATATTTAATTCGCGGTATCAAGGTATAAAGCATACGATCAATAATACGAATTTTAGAAATGACAGATTTTCGTATCCTTTTCTACTTTTCAATTTGCCCATTTACCAAAAAATATTCGACCAACGAATATTAAATTCAAATTCGACATCAGTAGACAAAAAATTAAGTACATAACGTTCCAAAAGTCTATTGAGTTGGGTTGTCGAATAGTGCTTCAAAAATGGTAAGTAAAGGTAAACAATTACGAAGAAAATGAACAACTACTGTATATAAAATAAGTATTGAAATGTACAATTCCAAATGAATCCAATGAGGTCCTTTTATATAATTTCCACATAATAGAAAAGTTCTTCGGGAATATCGATATTATTTTTACTTTGTGTTATAGAATTGAAAGTGACCCTGAAGGAAGCACCGCGGTGCCATTTCCACTTAAGAATCTATTCAGTTTCATATAAAATATGATTTGTGATCGTTCCTTATTCGGAATATTTGATATCTCTTTGTCGTATTCGCAGTTGACATATGATTTGTGGCTTGAAATGTCGTTTCTGCCAGCTCTTGCCAGTAGCATTTATACGGACCTTCGCTTAGGCCATTGTGACATTAAGCAGTTTTTGTGCGCGGGGCTTGTTATTTGGATATGTTTGAATATATAGTGACGTTCGGCCCAGGAGGGATATTTGTCGGAATGATCGATTATGATATTCTGGTGGTTTGAACAGGGACGTACCTACAGTTTTTTATTTAGATGATAATAGAAACATGGATTTTAGATAACTACCTGAAATTTTACAAAATTTTTCTTGATACATTCACTGAAGTTTTGAACTTTCGCCGTTAGAATTTGAACTCCAATCGTTTCGCCCATAACAACGCTGAACATCTTCAGTGGCGTTCAGCAGCAATACGTTGTGACCTCTTTGTGACCTTCTTGATGAGACCATATGTAGTGTGTCATTGATATTTATAGATAGAGAGTGATAGTGGGGACTGATTGTCTCAGGCAGGCAGGCTTGATCAGGTATTGGCGGAGGGCTGGATACAAATTTTTGTCGATATGCCAACCACTTCTGAAGATGCCCATCGTAGTTATGAGTAAAACGTTCGGAGTCAATCTTTTCGGCTACCCAGCCCGGATAGCCAAAGTTCAAATTTTTACATTCACTGCTAATCTTTTGGCTATGTTTATGGAAAATATGTTGGAGTAAACAAATTTCAAGAACGTGAATCAAAATCATTATGAGATATTTCATATTCATAACATATTGGGAAACATATATGTAGTACGTTCAGAAAATATCGGGTTTGGAGAACCTAAGTGTCAAAATATTTTTTTATTATGGTGTTCTAGATGCCCCTGAAATATGAGGAATTTTTTTCTTAATAATCGTTCACTTCGTTTGTGGAAGTCGCTAAGGTTAGATGTATTTTAAGAGCTCGGTGATTTTGTTTGTTAAAACTGATGGCTCAAAAATGTGTATCAGATGTTGTGTACAAAATGAAATAAAGTGCAATACATTGCATGATATGTTAGAAAAGGCCTATGGTTAGTCTGCTGTGAGTGAAACAAGAGTTTACTATGAGCGATTTCAAAATTGCCGTGAATACTTTGATGATGATGAACGCCCCAGACTTCTCAGTACATCAATAATCGATGAAAACATAGAAAATGTGAAAAAAATAATTATAAACGATTGCCACATCACAATTAGAGAAGTCGCTGATAATTTGTGTGAAGCAACAAAAAAAAACCTCTCAGATTTGGGAAAAAAATTCATTGCACCACAAACCACGATAATTTTACGATTCACAATCCATTGCTTGTTTGTGAATTTATGGTTGAAAACAATACTGTAACGATACCCCGCTTCTATCTTCGCCAGATATGCCTGTGTGTGACTTTCTCAATTTCACAAAACTGGAGAGATCCTTGAAGGGCCCTCATTTTATTTATTTGAAGAGCTGAAGACTATTTTATTGACATGTAATATATGAGATATGTTTTATGACTTGAATATTTTCCACATAACTATAAATAAAGTTAACTGAAGTTTCACCGAAATCACCTGAATAGTATTCCCATATAATTTTTTTCAACAAATGTTTGACGTGATTCTTCGAGTGTAGATTCAATTAATTATGAACCGCTTGGGATATATCGTTTACTATATATTGAGTGAAGTTTACCACTATGCCTTAGTGAAAACCGTACCCAAATTGGTAAAGCCGTTTTTGATATAAGCGTACACAAACACATAGAAAAACAGACAAAAAGTATAAATAAAAATTGTATTGCATTTTATTGCGTCGACAGTTTTTCCTCAAACATTTTCCCTGTACAGGAAACAGTTTCAATTTTAGTATATGTATTGAATTCTGCTTAGCCAGGAAAAATAACAATTGAACATATACGATTGTCTTCATCCATCACAATATCCGTTGTATGATTCGAAACTTCCTGAGTGATGCTTTTTGGTTCATATCACAAAAGTATGCTAATCCATGGTCCTTTCAATCGGCGAGAGTAAGGACACCGCAGTTGTTCACCTTGGAGCATTGGGGGAGGATATTCCATTATATTCGTATTGTGAAAAAGTTCAATAATTCATCATCATTTTTTCCATTCAGTTTTATGCATTAGTGAATAATGCGTTCAACAGAATGTTGATCAGACAATGAAGGCAGTAAAACTATCAGTTAACGACTTGAAAAAGAGACTTTAGTGAACGTAATAAATTTACGAAACCAAAACATGACAGTGTCAACTATTCAACATCAAACTTGGCAGCTCAATCACACCCGCAATACTTCAATTTGTATATGGTGTTTCTTCAGTAGAAACACTACTACTATCTAGCTACACTACTACTTATCTAGCTCAACAGATATTCATTCATTCTCTGCCAGAGGTTCTAGTTCTTCCTTTCACTTCTCCAAGCTTTTTAAAAATATTGTTAAAGTTTAAAGTACAAAATTGGACTAATATGCAATACCTGTATTTCAATTTTGATAAAAGATGATAACGATAACCAAATTGAAAAAAGTGTAGTGTTAGGGATTAGTTTTGGCAACTCTGTTCAAATTGAAAGGGATATGTTTAATTTTTGGGAGTGATCAACTTTTGGGAAGACATTTTTTGACTTTCTGAAGAAAGGATGAAAGCAATTGAGTTAAACTCTTCACGAATATATGCAGGTCATGCTCTCCGGAAACAACGACTTTCACATGAACATTGAGTTATTTCAAAGAGAAAGTACTTTCAAAACAACTATTTTCACATGAACACTGAATAATAAGAAAGTCACTTTTTCCTATTCAGTTTTTAATCCAGTTGTTATAAAAATGAATTAGATATAATTCATATGAACGCTGTGGAAATAATGGAAACTATCCTCTTCAATGGTAAACTTTGAAGTTCCCGAATAAGACGTTTGTTTTATCACCTCATCGATACCTTTCTGGATAACAGCACAAGATGAATAGATCAGTTAGTTCATAATATGGACACTAAGTCACAGAAGACGATGACAGTAGTAGATGCAGTCATACGATTATATCATTTTATCCTTTCCATAGGGATTATAAAGATCTGATTGTTCAGGAACAATTAGTTTTTGCAAAAAAAAACAGTTCGGCCTTGTACTTCATACATAAAATGTGGGAATGAAGAAGGCAATTGAGTTCTGCATGAACTTTTTACAAAAATATCTATAACATGCATAGAAGTTACTTTCAGATATACATCGAAAAGAAAAAGCCCTTCCAAATTGACTAATTTCACACGAACATTGATCCATTTTTTTGTATAAATATGGGGTGGAAATCCAAAAAGTTTTTTCCAATGGATAACCCATTTCTAACATCTACCTTCATCAGACTTTCTTTAATGAGGTTGGGAATGTCTGTAAAAATATTGCTTCATTTTATCGTATTTACCTAATGTGCAACTAGGAATATGATATTTTCAGTCCTAGCGCTATTGAAAATGTTATTTAGTCTTTGTTATGGGATTTTCACATAAAAGTTCACAAAACTCAAACGAGTGTTTAGTTATTTTTGACACTTTGACAATTACCAAGTGATAATTTTCAAGAGGATTATTATACTAACTGTTATTTGGAGTAAAATTAAAGTTGAAGTTGAAGATGATTAATTGGTGACTGAAACACGTGTCGACGTGTTGAAAATAACGGTTCCAGTAATATTCAAGTGTATTACTGTGAAGTAGCTTATTCAGGTGTATCTTAATTTCCACTTTGGGCTTCCTCAGTATATCAATGCATAATTGAAAAGGGAATATTTTCAGTATAGATTATTTTTTTTTGGAATTAACCTCTTTCAGGTTTCCACTTCTTCATTATATAGAAAGTGGAAAACTTCCGAAGAACCTTGAAGTTCTATCAATTTCAAAGAATATAAATCATCATTTGTCTTTTTGTCAATAAAACGAGTGATATTCTCAAAGGTTTGCCAAAGTAGGTGAAAATTTTATAACGCTTACCTTTATTTTTTTAAGTTATATAGACCTGGTTCATATATTTGATTACGGCTGTATTTAGCAATTCATTTTATGGAATGTTTCAAAATGACTTACTGTAGGTAAAATATTTAAAAGATTGTGAAACATAGTATAAAATGATGTGAATTTCTCAAATAAGATAACTGGTATAACAACTTGCGAACCTACCTTTGGTAGAAACTTATCAGTTCAGTCATGACTATCATATATTTCATTGAAAAAACTGATGATTTATTGACTGAAAATGATGGATTGAAAAATTTCGGATAATGGCTCAATCAACAGTGAGAATTGAATTATTTTCCTGTTGAGTTTGTTTTTTGAGCTCTTTAAATTGATCCACTGCGACCATTTCGAAAGTTTTTCATAAAAATAATGGACAGGTGAGAAAGACCAACAAAACAATGATATCAACAATCTTCATTTCAATATCTTATAGCTATACATAATAGTAATTTTCAGAATCTGTTAGACATATAAGGAGGCTTGATGGATATCCGGTTCATCCAGAACCAAGATTTAAAATTCCTGATATCTAATATCAGAGTGGGACACAGAGTTATAGATTTCCTCCGATATTCAAATGAAGCTCACCCTTGTTGAAGGGTTGCGAATATTCACAATCATATTTTCTCCAAGGGTGAACACCCTGCCAAAATGGCTTTCGAGCCTTTGTGTGTACAGAGACTCAGATTTTTTAACAGGTTTTTCGTTTGTTTTAGGAGAAAGGGTTCGAGTTCTGCATAAATTAGTATTCTATCAAAGTAAAACTGTTTTTTAGTTATAGATAAATATCTGGTGATCGTTTTGACAGGTGAGCAATGCTCGAAATAGTTGTTTGAAGATGATTAACAATGTTTCCTGATGAATTTCATTGGTTCGAATTTCCATTGTCTTATATTATATAAAATGGTTTCAAATCCCTGAAAAAACCAAAACAAATCAAAAATAAAAAAAAATTGATGAAAATAGCAATTGTGTTAAGCGAAAAATCCCTGAAATGAAATTACAGTGAAATAAAATACAAGTAAAGATTAGAACACTGAAACAAAAAAAATGAAAATTAGATTTCAAGCAAATTTACTTCACAACTTTTCGATTGTGGAAATCGTCATCGGGTGATAACTGGACTAATTTATCCGAGATATGATTATTTATGGGCCATTCATTTCATTTTTCCGCTTCACCAGTTTAGCGGGAGATGATGGTTTGTCGGGGGTTGGCCATTTTTCGCTTGATTATTGGTTTCCATATGTTGCGTATCTCTCCACTAGCTTGTCTGAATACATTGTTGAGGAACACCAGTGTTCCTCCCTTTGTATGATCTCAGCTTTAGGCCACATGATATGTCGATGGGTCCAAACACACTCTGCTATTCCTGATTAACTGGTTTCCCCTCGCTGTGTGCTCGGCAATACGAACTTTCAATGGCCTTTTAGTTTCACAGATATTGGAATTTTTCAATCACAGAGTATCCGGTGAATGCAATTCTAGGAATCGCTGTCCGCGTTAGGTGGCCTGGTTTTCGTAAGACTGCTACGGATCCGTAGCAGGTTCTGATATTGTACTCGGACCCAATTCTTCTTATCCTTTCTGATAATCGTCTGATGTAGGGAAGTGAAAGCACTGATGTTTGTGACGGCTCTCTTTCTTGCTGTCTTTTAGCCAAAGTCTGTTTCACCATCGCTTGGGAGTAGCCATTTCGTTGTAGATTATTTTTGATGATGTCTAGTTTCATTTAGAGACTTTTCTTCATAAAACAGATCCCGAAAGCACGGTCTGAGAGAGTTTTGATGATTCCTTTTTTGATCGATTGATGGTGATTGGATTCGTGATTCAGATACTGTCCCATGTGAGTGGGTTTTCTGTATATAGATGTTTCCCACTCAGTGACGGTCCTCTTCACCAATACGTCTAAGAATAGCAATTCGTTGTGGATTTCTTTCTTCATTGTGAAAGTGCTGGAAGATCTTACGCTGTTGATGTGTTTCAGAAACGCGTCTAGTTCGGTATTCCCTTGGTTCCATATTATGAAGGTGTCGTCAACGTGTCTACACCAGACTCGAGGTTTCATGTGGGCTTCTTCAATGACCAGAGTTTCAAACCACTTCATATATATGTTGGCTATAACTGGTGGAAGTGGCGATCCCATTTTCAGTACCTCAATTCGTCCTTCAATTGGAAATAACAGTTTCGTAAACATCATCCTAGTAATTCCATAATTACTTCTATGTGTAAGTTCCTGTGGAATATAAATATCAAGTCAATAATCTGCTACGTTAGTAAACAATATGCTAATTCTCCTTCGCTGTAGTTTCAATATGCTATTCAACTGGACTCGATAGATGAAGTTTTCATATTGTAGCTGTGAATTAAAGCAGACATTATTCATCCTGAAGCTATTATTTTCTATTCTCTAAAGTTTTCATCATTTGAAAAATCAGATTTAAATAACATACCGTGTGTATTCTATTCTGTTGGTGAACTCATTTCTTTGAAACGAAGGTATAAATTCCTTCCTAGAAGTGATTCAGAACATCATTTAGTACCAACTCAACGTATAGATTATTTCCTGGGTATTACTTCGTGTTAGTGCAGGACGTAACTGATCAAGACAATAGTACTCTCTGATACTCTTGTACTGTTATGTTTCAACTACAGTGAAGCAGTAAAATTTCCATCTCGTGAACAATGTCTGAAGTGAAGAGAAAGCAATTCATGTACTTGATATTCTCCGGCAGGCATTTGGAAAATACTTCTGTGTAGGAATGTAGAGGTGAACGTTTCGAAATATGTATCTATCTGTCTCCAACAAGTTCATCAAAATTATTCGATATATATGTATTACAGTTTGTAATACGAAAAAATTATTCCTATGCTCCTTTGCAACACCACAGACCATGCAGAGAAGAGGATCCAAATTCTTATGAAATGTTCCTACATTCCTTTTATGTACACACTCCAAACTCGTGATTTCTATATTGCATATAAAAAAATCATAGTTGTTTCTATTCAATTTTCTCTTCACAATTTGTTGAATCATAATATATTTAACTCAAAAGTATTGAGCTGCATTGTATACTGTAGGAATAATGATACTGATTTTATATGGCATGAGTCTAATTTTACGTGTGAAAATTCAAATTTGGTAGAAATATATTGGAAATTAAATTCAATATTTTTTCCGGCAACCGTCCGAGAAGTTCCCACTTTTCGGAAGCTTTTTCTTTGAGAAAGTGGCATTTTTCTGGCCTAGCCCGGAAAGCACATACATCCACTAGGCCGGGAAGAATCACATCGATGTTGTCATTGTGTATATAACAATCTAAGTAGGTATGGTTTTGATAAATGCAGTTGATCAATACCACAGCAGAGAATTAACGACTGACAGCTCTTTTTGAAAGATTGCATGGTTTTTATTCGCTATTATCGCAATAAACAATGGAAAGCAACAGCGATAATGAGTTCGAAAATGTGACTCATGACATTTCCGATGCAGCAGCAGCTGCTACAGCATAATTTTTGCTCGACAAATCAAAGTCCAGATACAAAAACGTTTGAAGAAATGCAAAACTATTACAGTGGATGTAGGTTTGGCCCATTACTCTACCTCGTGAAGTATATACTGTTGGGAGGAATCGTTTCAATGACGACAAATGTGAACATAACCACTTTCCTGAAAGTTTTCTAAATGTTGTTGGTTATAGAGTGAAGATATCAGAAACCAACTGGGAGCAGATCAACAAATTCTTAAGCGAGGCAAATAATGAAATAAATCTGAATCTGAAGGTAATTTTAACAAAATATCACGATTGTAGAATGGAAAAGAATCAATTCAGTTTGCTTCAATTTCAGGTAGCAACTATTATTGGGTTAGCCGGTGCGGTATATGTAGACGTGAATTGCTAACAAAAATTTCAATTGATCCAATAAACAACAAGGAAGTATTGAAATACCAGATTCCGAACCATATATTGAAAGAACTTCTTGTTGTAATTGGTCAAGAAAAACTGCCGTTGTATAGGCAATGTTTATATCTTTACGGCTATCACATACTCCACATAACATATCCGTGAATAACAAAGAGGAAACTGTTCAATTCTGCTTATTCTGCTCGGATTATGGAATTTTCAAATTTGCAATCCTAAAAATTACATGGCCATAGCATTCGTCGAACTTGGGGACGTTATTTGATGATAAGGGTGGAAACATCACAAATTTGAAGAAACGCGATGACTGGAACTCTGCCAATGTCGATGAAGAATATATACAATATTCACTTACAAACGGAATTAAAATTGTCGAAACCATTCAAAAATTATCACATGAAAACAATCAATGAGAAACGGTGAAACTTCAACTTCTTGTTCAATAGGCATTCAAATATACCAAGCAATTGCTCGAATTTCCATATAAATATTGAAATCAAATGAAATCAAATCATTTTATTAATCCTGTAGAACTTACGAAGCTACAGGATAGGTCAAACAGCATTTTGTACATACATAAAATAATACTTAAAATAAAATTTAACCATGCATACAGAATATGAAAGATTGTGATAGGCATATAATGATGGTTAAAACATATTAACTCCACTCAACTCTACAGCTTCATCAAATGAATGCGATAGAGAAATAAAATTACAGAAGATGGAGAATTTCTTCTATGATATAAAAATTATGATCTAATAAAAACCTTTTGAGGGTGGATTTGAAAACCTGAATTCTATCAGTTGTTTTCAATGATTCGGGCAGTTTGTTATAAAGTTTCAGCCCCAAGTAAGAAGGTGAGTTGGCGGTTATATTATATTTGACGGAAGTTATGTGAGAAATCATTGCACTTTCTGGTATTTACATTACGGTAAGATGAAATGCGATCATATTTCGACCTATTGGTGTGTATGAATACACAGATTTCAAAAATTAAATATCCGGGAAAATTTGAATTTTTGAATGTTTGTATAAATCTGTGCATGAGGTTTTCTGATTAACGCCTGCTAAAATTCGTATAATCTTTTTTTGGGTAATGAATACATTTGGAGCCAATAAAGAGCTCCTCCAAAGGCAAATGCCAAGTCTGATTCTAGTTTCTATATGTGCATAGTAATAATTTACTAACTGTTCAGTGGTTATTATCGGCTTGAGATTTGGTATCAGATATGAAACAGAACTTATTTTCAATATCAGTTTATTACAATGACTCTTTCAGTTCAGATAATTATCTATCATGAGTCCCAAAAATTTACATTCATCGGATAAAGAAAGTGTGTTTTCATTCTCATGGATTTCAATTTCAAAATTTGAACAGATTTTTTTGCTTGTGATGAAACCGTACTCATAAAGTTTTTCGAGTGTTGAAATGAATTGAGTTGGCGGTACACCATGAAACCAAATGATTTGACACCGTGTTACAATTTTCTTTCGAAAATTGTCTTTGTCCGAAATTAAAAGTGATATGTCATCTGCATACACAACGCACGTATTCTCAATAACCGAGGTCCCAACATCATTACAGTATAATATAAATAATAGCGGTCCCAACATTGATCATTGAGGTACTCCAGTGGTCCAAATTTGAGTATTTGAAATATAAATAAGAATTAGAATGTTTCTATTAGTACCTAGTCATTTTCAGTTAATACAAATATTATAAATAGTCAATACAAATGTGAATTGAAATGTTCGAAATTTTGTTCTACAAAAAATATAATAGAGAAATATATCTCATTGATTTGTTATTCTAAACGGTATCCAAAAAAATAGTGTTCGCAACGAAAACGAGAACCTTTAAAAAACATATCCGTGCTGTTTCATAAGGTTTTTCTGTAGTGTATCAACCAATTGGTGAATCATACATAACTATGCAAATATAAAATATCAATACGGGCATTTATCTATATAGTACGACAATTCTCGAAACCGAAAGTGATCCTCTCTAATTCATCTTGACGATCAGAAGTCTGTAAATCATTGCAAATACCAAAATAATCGGTATCACCAACAAACATTAAGTGGAATAATATGGTTGGAAACAAGTGATCTATAACTTATTAAAATTAACTTTGTATTTGCTAATAACTCGATCCCTAATTAAAGTAAAATTACACAGCTATCCGGAATCATACAGTCATTAAGAGAGGGCAGTATGTTGTTAATTATCGGACCCGATGTGGATAAACCAATTCGAAAAGTTTTCGATTTATAGCATGATGAGACTTTGGTCCACGAGAGTGTACTTCGAAAGTCAAGAATTGAGAGTTTTTGCGAAGTTATAAATCTCGTAAACAAAACTAGCAATGAAAAAACTTCTCATTTATTGTGAATACAAACGAACAAAATCAATAATTACCAATGTTTTTTGTCAGTATAATTTACAGAACTGTGAAAAAATAATATTCCGGTCAGTTTTATTAACAATAGCACTTTTTTTCAGTACATTTGTGAAATTATTTTAAAATTACATAATGATTTCCAATTAGGTCAATAAGGGAATATTGTTCTCTCCGGAGAGTATGCATTATCAATGAATCTACATATCAGAGATATTGCTTCAGGATAAAAAATTACCCGACCCATATAAATCAACATCAAAATTCAAAATTTTTGTGAAACGCGCGTCGTAGGACAGGTTTTTCATTTCTGGTGTGGTAGCCGGTCGGTTCGACGTGAGTACTTTGTTCACTCACTCGAATTGACTGCCGTGTTGGTCGGTGGTTCAAACCCCAGGCTGAACGATTGATTTTCACTTGCTGGCTACGGTCGGTAGCCAAGCGGTTTGGCGTGGGTGCTTTGTTCACTCACTCGAATTGACTGCCGTGTTGGTCTATGGTTCAAG
>WOGO01000861.1:0-20474 GCA_015342085.1 Leptinotarsa defecta | reverse complement strand
GGATTCTCGGTAGCTTTTTATTCGCCTCAAATATTCTTGTCGGAGTTAAACAATGCGTGTGGATTCCATTATGACCATCCGATTGTTCAATTTTTTATATTTGAAACCACAAGAGAATAAGACACCTCGTAGAGTTTCTAAAGATTTGTAAATGTAATCGGGATAGTCGAGTAATTTATACCAAATCATTTCCAAGGTTGGTACTTCATTTTTTTTGGTATATACCATAAATTGTTCGTCGAATCATATCTTTTGTAACACCATCAAAGTTTGCGATTTTTTTATTCCTTTCAGGAATATTTAAAATTACTCGCTGGACTTGAACATGTAATTCCTTATTTTCAAATTCCGGATCTCTGTCGACTGACACAGATTCCCGACACGTCATGTTATCCGAAATACCCGAATACACTGAGATTTTCACAAAAATCGGTTCAAACGATGAGATTGGAATTTAGTGTAAAAGTTGAATCAATTACCCTAACACCAAACTGATATTTTTGCACTCGACGCGCGTTTCGCTAACAAGTTTAGCTTCTTCAGGAGAAGCAAACTGATACTGAATCTAAAGACAAGGGTTAACTGTTTATATATCTAAAGTTTTTTGGTCCGATGTGAACTTTGTTTGTTAAATGATGATTATCCTAATTGATTTTTTGGTAATTAACTTGTGGAACCACTACCTGCAAATTAATTTGTCAGCAATAGATTAAAAAGCGGACAATTATATAACCGAAAAATTCAACTTGCATTCAATAATTCCTGATATCAACGCGAACAAAATTGAAGTTCCCAAATTAGATTACACACACACACACCACCGCAATCATTCCACTCGAAATGTAAACACAAAAAGCGATACAGCGGCCTAACCGCCTTCCGCTAAGTTATTCCTAACCACAACAAAGGCCAATTCAAATCGCGAGCCGACATCTGCGCGAAGCCTGTAATTCGAGTAATTCCAGAAATTACACGTTATCAAAGATTATCTTCGTAGCCCCAGCATTAGTCGGTCCGCGCGTCCGTCCGTGTGTCGGATACCGGTCCAAGAGGGCATAACGAATAATCGACTCCTCGGGCGGCCAATTACCACGAGAGGGTTTGTGGTCATCAATAGTGCAGACCAAGAGATCCAGTGGACGAACTGAAAGGACTCCGCATAAACTTATGGGTTTCTGGTACATTTTTGGTTTGTTCAACGTCCTTATCAAAAGTGCACATGCGCACAAAATCCGGGAAAAATCCAGATGTCGAGGTTCTCGGAAAATGGGATAATCCTTTGGGGCACGGCCCAGATTAGCTCTATGGTACAATTTACGGTATCAGACCAAGGCCAAGAACATTTGAAGTCAAGAAAAATCCCGGAAGGAATCAAGAATATACTTGCTATACATTTTTGAGGTCGCTGAATCTAGGCCAAGGGTCAGTTTGACTTCAGTAGGATAAAACCAAGGGCATTTAAAGGTCAAATTAAGAGGACCCCCCCACAGGCAGAAAAAACCATACTTACTAGGTACTTCTGAGGTCACCGGATCCCAATCTGGGGTTAATTTGACTAGCAAGTCGTGAAGAGCATTCAAAGGCTGACTTTGTCTCTTTGGTGCTAGCTAAGTTATTCATTATAGCTTTATTTTATGTGTTCTCTGAAAGAACAGTGTCCGGTGAATAGTTCTGTGATTACTCTGAGATGCAATCCGTATTCTGTTGTTCAGTTAATGCTCCCAGATAAATTTTTTCTAGTTTTTTTTGGACGTGCAGGTGGCAGTAACGTGACTTTCTACCCATTTATTCCATCTCCCAACCTTTGTTCAATACCCGATCCATTTGTATAAAAAATATTTCTGTCGAGCGACACTGTTTGAAATTGAACTGAACTGATCCATATTTTGCACCTCGCTTTGCCTGTAAATAGCAGCAGCTTATTGCTACCAAACCAAATATGCAAACGAGTTTAACCACCATTGTATACATGTAACCAATACTTGGTGTTTCCTTTTAGCTAACTCATCTTTTCGTAGGAACAGCTTGTCAGCAAGACGCTACTTCTTTCAGATTTTAGTTAGCGTCCCGGATTTACGATATTCAATCTCTGGCAGATAGTTTAATTTCTCTACAACTTTCAAGCAATATTCGGAACGTTTTCGAGATTATTCAGCGGCTGTAGGTATAATTGTATAGTAAAACCAACGTTAAAGGGGAAATCTCATACGTGTATGTTATATCATCATGGAAAATTAAAAAACAAAACTGCTTAAACTCCAATAAAATTAGTATTTATATACGTCAAATGCCTCAAACAGTTTGCAGTTTGTATCAATTTTAGTGAGTTGCAGATTCTAGAGGATGGACTTAATATGTACCTATTTTCAGGAATGGTCCAGATCAACTACCATAACATAGAAAAAGCGTCAACATTATGTCTTTTTTTATATAGTTTCTAAGTATCTAGTATCACTATCGAATATTAAGGATTTTAAATCTCTCCTAATAGTCCAAATTGAAAGGAAAGCTATCAAAAAAAGCACTTTAAGCTTGATAACATATTGAAGTAACATGAGAATTTCACCTGCTAGTTGTTTATTTTTTTTACAGCACACCATCAAAGTTCAAAGGTTCTGCACTCTTTTCTGTTTCTCATAAAAATAAAATGGTCTCAACATGACAAAATTCAAATCATATTCACCAAGAGAAGTTGGTTTAAAAATTCAAGTGCCGATTTCAGACCTTTTAGCGACCAAATATAGTCAAGAAATGTTTACTACATTTCTACAATCACGGAGAATGTCCTGACTGACGCAATTTTGAATTTATTGCCCGCACCTTGCTGCTATCCTTGGAATATGACGCGGAACCACAACAATGACTAAAAGTTTATTGTCGTTTCCGTCACTTTAACACTCTTTACAACTGCGTCTGCAGACATAACCTTCTGCAGGTCCCTTGTAAAAAGGTATAGTAATCAAAATGTAAAACACCAGTTCGAGTACTACTTTATATCCCACACAACAATAACAACAACAATTTGATACGTAGTTGTTTGGTTTACGAGCAGCGAGAGCAACTCGTTTATTTTCCGAGATGAGATCATTACCGATGTGAAACACGAGATGTAATATCGGGATAAAAACGTCCACCTAGCTTAGAACGAACCCCCTGCGGTGGTTAACTTGATGGACTGGCTTCAGTGTCGTTCGGGAAAAGGGGACTGGAAAGAACCGCCTCTTGATTGTTCATTTGAAGAAATATTCATGTTTTTTATCAGTCCTTGCTGAGACTCGGAGAGATAACCTTCTTCCTCATAGTCAACGCACATACCACTGATGCTGTTTGCCGTCGTATCGGACGAAACGTTTGGTACTTCGGTTTCCACACGACCACGACCCAACAACTCGGATTTTGTTGTCTTTAATCATGACTCCGGCTGTGAAAGCCCAATGTTCTTATATCATATGTCTTGTATTATACAGTACTTTCCAGTTAAAATAAGCCACCCTCAATGAGACTACCGAGACTATAATATATACTGTTCGATAGAGAATTTGGTACTACAGTGTGACACATTTAAGATGGGCTGCACTTTTCGCAATACGTAGCCCTAGTGACAGCCTTAAACTCGGCCTACTGCGTTCTTGTGAAAATACACGGGTATCTTCAACTTAAGTGTGTCACAGTGTATATACACTGATGCCGTTCATCCTCTGCGACAACAAGGGATGTTCAAGATAGTGATGAATCACTCCGACTCACTATAACTTTCTGTGACCGACTCAAATCATCACAGCATAGTCTTATTATGAGGAAATCGACGAAATGTACCGAAAATTGCGTTAACAGCAGGCGATCTTGCTCCACGACAACGCTCGTCCGCACGTTTCACAAATCGCCGTTCAAAAATTAAACCAGTTGAGCGTCAAAGTTCTGCCTCAGCCTCCATACACCCCAGACCTATCGCCAACCGACTACCATCTTTTCAAGCACTTCGATAACTTCGCCAATCAGGACCAGACAAAAAGTAATTAATTTTGCAGTTTTATGCAAGGTCGCTCTAACGGGCAATATGCTTTCTTTATTAAGTTTTCCCAAGCAATAGGTGTGTCGATAGACATAAATTGATTCCTCACAAATTGAAAATGATTCATGAATTGAACAAAGATGATTTCTACGAAAGAGTTGACGCAGATCTTTCTCGGATGAATGTACTCGTTATCTGGAAAGGCATAAATAATCAAAATTTTGTGGCAGCGAACCTAATCAGTGTTATTCGAAGTGTTAACAACGCCATTCAGTAAGATCGTCTATTGCGAAATCGGGTAGTTTTTCAACTAGATGAGGCTCCTCCTCATTGTGTACTAACAGTGCGACAATTTCTCGATGATACCTTTCCGGGGTGATGAATTGGAAGGAGAGGTTCTACAGAATGGCCACCCATATCTCCCGATTTGACTTCAATTGATTTTCTTCTAAGGATTATGGTTGATGTCAAAGGTATACGAGACGCATACAACTACTGAACATAATAGGCGGAAAGAAATAATCGGGTGCTGTATTGTTTAATTTTTTTCTAACATTCTCAACAATATTACAGGAACGGATTCAGAACTGACATATTTTTTAAATAAGATGTCAGTTAACAATGATTGTCATTTGAAATTTCTGACATGTGGGTTGGGATAAGAGATCGATTTCACTTATCTCACGAATTTTTCAATGTCTAAACATCAACTAACTCATCCACGGTGGCTCTTTTCAACTGGTATGCACCTTATACCGGCACATAAACGTTAACTTATACTTCTAATAATGTTTCAGAAAACAAGAATCAATCAAAATACGCATTATGTATATCCTTACGAACCCGATGCAAAACTAAAACATATCAAATACGTGTTCATTACCGTACAAAAATAGTCTACTACCCAAAATAACTACCCAATAACCATTTGAAACCAACCACGACATGAATACACAAGTATCCAATTTCCCTGCAATATAAGCAGTTTCGAGCAAACAGCGTATCGAGAGCTGATTTACGATCACATTTCCAACCGAAACTATATTTAATCTAGCATCGCGATGAATATGAATCCGCTGATGGTTTCGGTTTTGCGAGTTAACCTCGAACTTGTTGGCTCGATACGATAATGACGCTGAGAAGTTGTCCTCATTACCGTCAGATGATCTTTTTACAGGCCACTTTCGAAGTGCAATGTGTATTCGAAAAAATTGTATGTAAAGGTAACATCCTAATACGGCTCCGTTTCCCAGAGTTGAAGTTACACATCTAACAAAAATGCAAAAAAGTTGTGGAGGTGTATTAATAAAAACTGAACTACGTCTTGTCTGCATTAGATGTATTGGTAATGACACTACGTCTTTTCATGAAACTTCATCTCATGAATCTAAATCTATACATGAAACTCCGTCTCATAAAACTACGTCTACTCATGAATTCACAACTACTCGTGACACACTACTACTGAAACAATGTCTTATATGAAACTACATCTTCTCATGAATCTAGGTCTCTCATGAAACTACTTCTCATGAATTCACACTTACTCATGCAAGTATATCTACATATGAATTTACACCTGCTTATGAAAATACGTCCTCTCATAAAACTACGCCTCTCACGAAACTACATTTACTCATGAAACTACGTCTCTTACGAAACGTCATCTACTCATGAAACTCCGTATCATGAAACAAAGTCTACTCATTAATTTTCACCTACTCATGAAACTACGTCTACTCATGAAACTACGTCCTCTCATGAAACTACGCCTCTCACGAAACTACATTTATTCATGAAACTACGTCTCATGAAGTGACACCTACTTATGACACTATATATTTTTATGAAACAACGTCTTTTCATGAAAAGTCATCTACTCATGAAACTACGTCTCTCATGAAACTACACCTAACCATGAATCTTCGTCTCATGAAACTACGTTTCTCATGAAACTACATCCACTCATGAATATACAAATACTTCTGAAACTATGTCTCTCATGAAACTCCGTTTCATGAAGAGACTCATGAAGCATGAAGGACACGTGAATACATAGTGGTTAATTTTCAACCAATGAAATAAAATGTACTTACTACTTTGACGCCTAAATTTTTATACTTTCGAAGGGTAACTCACCTGAAACAAAAATATAATGATAATCACAGAATTTTTGAAGGTGTTCAAGAAATAATAGGAAATTATTATTTTTCTATCTACATTTTCCGTACCATCATAGTTATCGGAAAAAATATTTCAGCTGTTTCAAATCTACAATAAAACTTACAATAAAGTGAAAATAGTATTACTTATTTTCATTATGAATGATCTTGACTCCATAACAGAGTCTACGAATGGTGGTAATTTCAATTCAATGTAACATATCCTTTTACCAAAATTTGCGACAGACAGACAGAGAATCGAAGTAAATAAAACAGTAGACGTTTTTATTTTATAATTTTGTTTTTAGAAATCCTAACTATTTTAAAGATTTTCAACAAGTGTATTTTCGCCTGAGTATCAATATTTTTTATATTTTTATAAATTTAACATTATTTTTCTTGTCTAGTTTGTTAAATGAATGTATTTTGTTTCAATCACTCACAATGTGATGTGATCCCGGGGGATTTTTTAAAATACGTAGTGTTAAGTATTTATATATGTTTGATGTTTTTATCAATTACCAAACTATATTTTCTAAAATAACTTCTGTTACCACAAGCGGAAATAGCTCTTTCAGGAAACCTGCCCCACGTTCGATAGCGTTTGCTTGTCTATCAATCCGTCATGGTCTGGTCTACTACTTACATTCATGACACACGGTAATGAATTTTATCAGTCACACCGTTGAAAATCAAAAAACTATCGCGCAAAAATTATTTCAGGTGTAACTTATATTTATAGTACAATACGAAAGCATAATACGAAAGTCACAGCCTACTTCAGACAATGAAATGAATTCAATGAGACGAACGTGAACGTTTTACAATCGTTTGTTCTTTGCAATGGGTAGGACGAGATTCTATGGCTTTCATCTGGAGAAGTGCCAATAAAATTATATGGCGGTGAATCATCCGAATGAATTTGTTAATGTAGAGAAACAGTACAGAAACTTGGCCAGACATAAGTAATTCTAAATTCAGGAAGACGGAAATTTCAAATAGCTTCCATTTCGCCAAAATCGCACTTCAAGGGTTGACATTTGGCAATGATTGTCTTACGATGTTCCCAGTGTTCAAAATGGAAACTCTCTTCATTTATAATTATTTCATTTACCGAACCCCATAGGTTGAATGCTTGGTTATAATGAAATCGCGTCCAGTTTACGTTAGTTGGAAATGGAAGCGTATTGAAAGGAACCTTCACTCAAATCGTTGTGGTTTTACTTTCGACAAACTTTTCATTTCACTTCTCAAGTGTAGGTGTTTTTAATTTGATTCAGCAAGAGTATAAAATATTACAAACGATGCAAAGATATTAATTTCAACTTCCCACTTCATCGGACAATGAAAATAATACTGCTGTTTCCATAAATAGTCTCATACGAGTACATATTTGGTTATGCAAGATTTTTCACCGGTCAAGTCCGCAGACTTGAAGATATCGAGTTGCATACGATATCTCGTAAATGATTGTCCGGTCAGGTGCAATTATTAGAATCGAGCGGATTCCCTTGAGAACCACTACCTGTGTGACTCATGCTCGATGCTGGTACTCGTCCAGACCGCGTACTGTGGCATTATGAATTTGTCTCGAATTATTATAAACGACACCAACGCGAATGCCGCAGCAGCGGAGCAGAGATATCGCAGGCTAAGAGTCTGCATAATCCTTGTACGAAGGAAGCATAAATGTGGAGAACGGAGATCGTAGCCGAAAAAATCGAATTTGCTGATGAGTCACGACAGTTTTACTTGTACCTTAATTGAGCTTTATTTGTGCTTGGCACGTAACTCTTACAGTTTTATTTATATCTTCAGAAATATATGGAATGGCCCACTAGTCTGCATCACGTTAAAGTAAGCGAGATCGGTGAGTTTGCAGAAATTGGCTTAATTAACAAAAAAAATTCAATTTTCGAATATTTCCGGTTTATCACCCGTGGCAGGTTTTTAAACCTGACGTTTCGTCTGCTACTGAGGCAGACATTATCAAAGGCGATGCGCTAACTGAAAATGGTCCTGGTGCGTTTATATTTCTAATGGGACTAGATGTCGGAGGTCCTGATGCTTTTACACCTGATTGGTCCGACTCTTTTCCAATTATTGGAAGAAATGGGACTAGGTGTCGGAGGTCCTGATGCTTTTATACATGATTGCTCCGACCCTTTTCCATTTATTGGAAGAAATGGGACTAAGTGTGGAGCTCCTGCTGCTTTTATACTTAATTGGTCCAACCCTTTTCTAATTATTGGAAGAAATGGGACTAGGTGTCGGAGGTCCTGCTGCTTTTATACTTGATTGGTCCGACCCTTTTCCAATTATAAGAAGAAATGGGATTAGGTGTCGGAGGCCCTGCTGCTTTTATACCTGATTGGTTGCCCCTTCTCCAATTATTGGAAGAAATGGGACTAAGTGTGGAGCTCCTGCTACTTTTATACTAAATTGGTCCAACCCTTTTCCAATTATTGGAAGAAATGGGACTAGGTGTGGGAAGTCCTGCTGCTTTTATACTTAATTGGTCCAAACCTTTTCCAATTATTGGAAGAAATGGGACTAGGTGTCGGAGATCCTGCTGCTTTTATACCTGATTGGTCTGTCCCTTCTCCAGTTATTGGAAGAAATGGGACTAGGTATCGGAGGTCCTGCTGCTTTTATACCTGATTGGTCCAACCCCTTTCCAATTATTGGAAGAATCTATGTATTATGAAGTGTCTGTATCCATGCCTCATTGATGTTCAAGATATTTTCTTTTCGGTTGAAATCATTCCAATGTTTATGTATTTATATGTCCTCTCTGAATAGCCTCTGTTAGTACCCTCCGGTTTCACCAAAAACTTGCGTCCATGCGAAGGCAATGTTATGGCTGCTTTCTGAAATAGCTTGTTTTGCAACTGCCAATTTATCTATTTGGCCATAAGGCAACCTTTGTGCTCATGAACATCAACAACGGTCTTCTATAAAGTCATGTTTCAATATTCACTACCAAATAGCGTGTTACAATTCGATGCGTATGATTTTATACAGATACTGTGCAGCAAAGAGCCAACTGCAAATCCCTGAGGATCCCTGCACAAAACTAAATTCGAAAAATTGTAATTCGAAATAAGCTTCATGAAAGCTATAATATTCTTCAAATCTCAACTTGATGATTGAATCACATTTCAACATCAACATTGTTGACATGTATACATAGAACGTGACATCTGCAAAATCCTTTAGAAAGATCTCGCTGACCTTACGATTTCAATGTTTTCATCCAATGCTCTCAAAAAAGCAGTCCCCAGTGAAACAATATCCTCTCGAAAGCGACCTCCTCGACGACTTTCTTTTGTCTTCCATGCCAGCGGAGTTCAACTCGAGACAGCTGATAGATGCTTGTCCATGCCCGAGGAATGTGCTTAATAAGTGTGAAATAATTCTCGCTAGACTATGGTCGATGAATCGCTAACTGGCTCACAGCCAACCTCGCACGGTGTTGCCAACATCTGAGATTAGAGTTGTTGCCTCACTTCGAAATTATCCTGACAACATCACACCACACAAAAAACAATAAGTAGGTAGGAAGGGCCAAAGAGGGTCTTCCACTTTGGCCAAACTCCAGCGTTTTAAAGAAGTCGATTACTTCATTTGGTGACTAATCTTTTAGGCCAACTGGAAAGAGTGAGACTCCTCCAATTGCTGAAAACCTGATCCGGCCAGCGGCAGGGCAAGTCAGGTAGGTAGACGGTCCCTACTCGCTGCAGGATACCAACTGCACCCAACAACCAGGAGATACTCTCTTGATCCAGAATATGCAGCTCTGGTACCTCTGGTACCTTTACCATTTTCTGAAATATCACATTTGGCAACCATTGGAGCATTTTGAAAATATTCCGATGGATTTGTCACAATGTACAAAAATCCAGTCAGCTACACTTAACGGTACATTAGATTAGATCATGTAGAGCCTCTGGTTATAGGTGAATCATCGTTTGAGCGTAAGCAATTTCGGACCTACTAGAGTAAATTTGTTTTCTCTCCTGATGCACATTCTGCTTGTGCTGCTCAAGATTTTGGTGCAAGGCATATTCATAGGACATCCTGCTTTCGAACAGGCGATAAATTACTTCTCGTCTCCATCACCCAGCCTTCTAGCTTTGTTAACAACAAGAAAACTGAAGCTCTTGGTCTTGATTCGATGGGACAGTTGATGTCATTCAGTTGTCATCCATCTTCTGATGATGCTAACGCAATCACTGCAAAGATGGAAAAAGTTTATCTTACTGAAGAACTCTGTCCACTCATGTATCACCACAAACTTTGAACGATAAGGTCACCGAAAATGTCGAGAAAGAAGTTGTTGCGTAGTGCGAAAGCACATCAACTTTTATAGCCACACAAGAAGTACGGTTCATCAAAGCTTGCCTGTTATTCTTTGAACTAGTGGGCTGAAGGCGGAAACTGAGGGATTTATCAGGACCCGCCAGGATGATGTCTTCAATATCTTGGTCTACCATAGGTCGCGTAAAGAGAATTGAGATACCAGGTGTAGGATCAGCCAAAAGAGGTGAAAGTTTCGATATTTCATTTCGAAATATTTTTTTCTCAATAGGTATATATCTCTCCTCGATACGGTTAGTTAGAGAGATAAATTTCATCGGAAAATGAGAAAAACCTGATGAAATAGCGTGATTTTCTCCTCTAACTCCGCCAGAAAACTTCGAATATACATGGAATCTTTGGTAAAATGCTGCTCACTACTCTCAAACATGAAGAATACACTCATTTGCCGTACTAATCTGCCGCAGAAATCTTGGGTTGACAAATGCAGATGACAGTCATTCATGTCTCAATACAAAACATTTTCGTGAATAATCTGTGAAAAATATCCTTTTCCAGTAACCACCTGTCGCCCCTCTACGAACGGGAACCCTCAGGAGGAATAGCAAGGTCTCACCTTTTAACATGCGGCAGTAGGTCTCGAACCACCGTTCCAAATAGCGGTCGATCAAATGAGTAACCCAAAAAACTATTAGTTCCAATTGTAAATGAAAATCGTCAGTTGAAAGTAAACAAAACTCAGGTTTGGCAACACCGATCTCACGCACACAAAAATAATTCGAAATGATCGCATCCGGTTGTTTTTCTTCCTTCCTTTTTATCTCTCTCGAGGTGGACGTCATTAACGGTGCGATAAACAGATGTTCGTTTTCGACTTGATTTCGTGTTTTTGTTTCGATCCGACAATTCGAAGAGCACAGTCGGTCATTACGAGTGATGTTTTATTAATGCAATTACGAATCTTAATTGGAACCTCTTTAGCGAAAGAGCTGGTGTTTTAGTTAGCCAAATTATTGACCGGAAAGAAACGATCTGAGCACGTTACAACAATGGGCGTTGATTTGCAACTTGGGCTCTTATTCCTATTTGAAAAAATGTTTTTTGAGTGCTGCGGAGGCAGAACATGTTTTTGAGTGTCTATATTATGTTGATAGGATATTTTTTTTGATATTCAATCGAAAGGATTTTATGTGGTAAATCCGGCAAAGGTTATATCCTTGTATGTGGGTTCATAATAAAAATAATCGTTTTTGGTTCAAGACATTCTCACAAATTCTCAATATACCCAACTATCGTTACATCCCTTTTTCTGTTCCGCTCTATTCCTTTCATTTGTTATTTTCTTATGTTTTTGTGCAAGGTTTTCCCTCAAACGTTCTCCCTCTTCTATCCTTCTATCTTCTGGTGTATCTTCATCGCTTCTATCTTAAAGATCTACCCTCTCTAACTGCCAAAACGATTGCAAATTGATTGTTTGTGAATTATTCGTAGTTTCATAATCCCCTCTGTGTCTCACCTTAAGAACATCAACTGCATAAGCTAGAACTATTGGATAATAGAGGATCGCCTCCTGCTGAATCTTAAAGCTGTGTTTTATTCATGAGTTCTGATGCCAGTTTGTTTAGGAGACCTCTTCTAGCTCTGTTGTTTGTTCTATTTGTTTGTTATCATTGGGGATGAGTTCCACTCTATTAGATTTTGTTTCGTCATAAAAATCTAATCATCAACTTCTCCTTGGTGTCCTCACGATGTCTCCTCAGAATATTTTTTTTTAGTGTTAACTGACTTCTAGGTATCCTCCTCCCTGATTTCCATCTTAGATTAGGCAGTTATCTTTCTCTTGTAGCTTTCCCCCTATATTTTCTGACTCTTTTATCCAGAGATCTTCTACAATTTCTCATACTTTCAATGTCATTAACTTTTTGTTAAAATTCTGGGTTGATTTCCAGGACTCATTTTTTGTGCAACTCAGTATCCACTCGATTAATTTTAATATGCTCCTGCTGCTGAATGAACAGAAAACATCGGCAAGACTAACCTGTGTGAGGTTGCATAAATGCCTATCGAATATAATTCAATGTCTATCGTGGTATTACCCAGGGAAATAGTTATTACATTATTAGTGACAACCTACCCACAATTTCATTGGCAATATGACTTGAACACCGTTCTAGGAGTATGGGCATATAAGTGAATTTAAGGAATATTTGTATCAGTGGATAAATAAAAAAAGCAAACGAAACCAAATAATGAGGCTAGTATAAAAGACGACCACGTTACAAATATTTACTGGGAACAGAAACACCCAATATTTGACCTTGGCTACCTTGAAATAGAAAAGGAAAGTAGTAAATATCAGCCAAATGATATAAAAACAATTCAAGTTGTTGATATAACGGCAAAGTGTTTACTCTTAACTGTTATTTAAACATCGTGAAAAAAAATAAACAGTATCAGTGAGAAACACCACAACAGCCCACATAATGATAAATTATATCATTATCTTTATTGCAGTGGCGTGTAAAATAAGTTACGATATGCTTAATAGTTAAACTTTTATCATTTTGGATAACTAGTTGGATGGAAGTTTTTTTTCCTGTTTAAAATTGACCTTTTCCATCTTTCACATAATTAATATGTGAAAGAAACGTAAATAATACTAAAACTAAGAATATCATAGAGATAAAGCTAAGTTCAAATGACAATGGATAAAGGAATCAATAAATGAAATATGAGCCTTTTGGTAGAACTGCATGCTTTGCTTTAAGCACAATTTTCAATTCAATTACGGTATTTAAAATTGGACCTAGTATATCACGGTCTATTGTGTGTCCATTTTGTGTCCATATAATGGACATAAAATTAGCTAGTATATCATGATGAATGAATAACTTGTGGACCTTTTTTTGGAATACTCCGTTTAGACATAACAGTAATCTATGGAACGCCGTTTTACTTTTTATTGTCACAAATATTCATTCCTCAATTTATTCAACTAACAATTTATTTGTTTGAATTTAATTGATTCATGCATTTGTTCGACACATTAAAAACGATTGTTCCCAAAATTTGTTCTATTTTAAATGACACTTGATTCAAAATGTTACAGGAATTAATTTGTTTGATGAAAAGTTGCGAACAGTTATAATATAGATTCATTGTTTAAAATTTTTGGAAGTAAATGTTTGTCATATATACTTTTTTTGTAACTATCGAATAATTTACTACAATTTCTGTGAAACATGAATAAAATGGTTTGTTGATAATTATAGTTACATGAATTAAAACGATTGTTGATAATTTTAATTCGGCGCTAGCGTCGAACGGATTCTTGCAGAAGCTGAATTTTTAAATCTGGCAACATGATAGTTTAGTGATAGTAACACAATATTCCGTCCGACCGCAGCGCCGAATAAAAATTATCAACAATCAATTTAATTCATGTATCACCTAAAAGCAACAATCAAAACAATTCATTTTTACAAAATACCAATAGAAAGTAAAACGGCGTGCCACGCCGTTTTATTTTTTATAAATATTCCTTTGATATTCCTTAATATTCCTTTGAAATGAGCTGGATTATTTTATTTGTTGAATTTCAGTGATACACGAATTAAATTGATTGTTGATAATTTTCATTCGGCGCTGACATCGGCGTATTTTTGTGGAACTACTCAACTACGTTGGTCAAAGTACGGTAATAATCCGTTCGACCACAGCAACGAATAAAAATTCTCAACAATCAATTCAATTCATGTATCACCTAAATGCAACAGTCAAAACAATTCATTTTTACGAAATACCAATTATTATTATTCCTTTGAAATGTGCTGAATTATTTTGTTTGTTGAATTTTACGTTTACATGAATTAAATTGAGTGTTGATAATTTTTATTCGGCGCCACGGTTGAACGGCATTTTGTCGTACTATGAATGAACTAGGCTGTTGCCATATGTAACACTTGAAGTTCTTGATAAATCTGCTCGATACCAGCGCCCAATTAAAATTATCAACAATCGTTTCAAATACAACAAACTTTTTAAATCATCAAAAAATTTCATTTTTTGTCAGGAATTAGCTTTTTAAAAAGATTGATGAAATAAAATGATACTTGCTTGAGAATGTTTTGCACAAAAGTTGTAACCAAATTTAAAATTGAATGCATTAAAGTGAATGTTGAAAATATTCAACACTTTCAATAAAATTGAAATATAACAATCTTTATTATTCATAAAAAAATATTCAGTATGGAAAGTTAATTTGCTATATTCTCAGATAAACGAGAGTCTATTTTCATTACCAACAATGTTTCTTGGAAAAACTTTGACAGTCATTCAAATATATTCATTGAAATTTTATTCCCAAACTTACTTTTAGAAAGTGAATTTAAGTTTCATTATAAGTCAATAGTAAAATAAATAACCAATATTTTATTCAAAGGTCAAAATTATATGCGGAATTGAAACGTTTGTTGAATTTACTCGAATAATACATTCCATTGACTGTTGAATAAAAATGGTGATGTAGATCTGTTGGGCACCCTTAGTTTGTGAAAATGATTTTTGGAAACCCTTTTATATACTTTATTGCCAGGTTGCCTCCAGCAATCTTCTTATTTATAATAATAGAATTATAATGCGCAATGTTGCGTGGGGTGCGATTCAGAGATATATTGATTCCAGAGAATTTATTATTCGTTCTGAGACTTCTTGATTTGCGCATCAATTCTTGAACTAATCTTTCGTCCTCAAGTCTAATTTTAATTGGATACGAAGGCGACTTTATAGGTTCAAATCTACCTAATCTGACAGAATTTATAATAGCAAAGTTAGTATCAGGCATTAAACAACTCAAAATAGACAGTACCCTAATTTTGTTTGCTCCTGGCGTTCACTGGATGAGCTTGCATTCTCAGGATTTTTAACTTTGAAAAATATAAAATTTTCCTCCTTACTCGCCTTTCTGATACTTCCTGAAGTACCTTTTGAAAGTTTATGATATCATTTTCAAATTGCTTATTACCTAATGTCGATTTCAACTCAGCAACTCTCTCCTTTGAGAAAATAATGATAGATTTCAGTTCATTCAATATGTTACCCATATCTGTACAGCCTCAGCAACTCCAAGAGAAACTTTGAGACGGTGAGATAATGGTTTACAGGATATCACGTGTTTCGAATATTATTTTTTATTTTTCACAGTTTATCCACTTAATCACTGAGAGAGAACACATGTATTTACTACAGCGTTGTTTTGAATGTGTCAGCAGATTTGATAAAACTATAAATTTTGTGTGGCCATAAAGTGATGTAGAGGGTGAAGGTGCCTAAACTTTCCATTTGCGCTGCTTGCTACAAAACACAGCAGTTATTTATTTCTTTTCCAGGTCATACTCGTATTCATGATTTGAATTACTGTTGGGAAATCTTTCATTTTTCCTTCGCTGTTTCATGTTGAATTGTGAACACCAGAATTGAACATAATTCAATAAAAGCACAATAAAAGCACTCTGAGTAGCCAAACTAATTTTATAATAACGTAATTTTGGCAACAAAGGAACGGTCTCGGAAAATGATAAAGAATAATTTAATAAAGAACTCAGAAATTATTCACGTGTGCCTTTTTTCCTACGATAAGTGAATTGTATTCAACTCAACTGCTAACAAAACAAATCAAATAAGGGGATATTTGAAGAAGTATCTGAACAACCTTAGAAATTAGGTATCACTCAACTCTCTTTTCTATAGAAGATTTTAGGGGTTATATCCGCACCGCTAGACAATTGATGTAATTCATTTAACAACTAGTCTTCGGAATCAACTGACTGACACTCCATTATCCATTATAACGTATTAAAAAAAATTGACTTCAATGTGAGATTTCTATTATGAATTTAAAGAATGCGGCAATAAAAAAATTATAATTCGAAAGAAAATATAGAGATCAACTTAGAAGAATGATATACATAATAGAAAAAGATATTGAAACTTCCAGACAGTTATGGTTGAGAAATTTTAGTTGTCACTGTGATATCATATAGTTATTGATGATAATAATAATAATAATAATATTTATTTGCATAACAAAATATTACAGATATGATAACACAGAATTGCAAATAAATGCCGTTGACACTCAAAAAGTGAAACACTTGTTTTGAGTAACAAATAAAATTGAAAGTCAAAAATTTAATTATCTTTGGTCATTACACTAAAATTATAATTAAATATTATAATTAATATTATTATATAAATATTATAATTAAATTCTTTCAATTTAAAAAAAGGAATAAATGTTGAACATTTCACAGTTAAATCACAAAAGTTTTAAAAATCCTTATTTTCAATGAAATGAGCATTTTTTTATTTTGTTTGGACAAAAATGAAACGTTTCAAGGACTTTTTGAATAAGTTTGAATAAGAATTAACTCCGGAACTGTATTGAATAATTTCGGCGCTAAATAATTATAAGAGCGCTATACAATCGACTTATGCGTCCGTGGAACAATATGCTTGTTTTTTTTACGGGTATCGTAGGAATGAGTTGGTAGTCGGAAGCATCTGTTTTTATGATATGTAGTTAGAGTGTTGTAAAAGAAGAGCAGTTGAATATCGAAAATATGAGCCTCAGAGAATTAAGCTTTGGTAGAGAAGCGCGTAGGCTTCAATAAAACCAATTTCAAGAATCTATTTTGTAACACTTCCAGCGAACGAATATGGGTGTAGAAGGCTCCTCTCCAACAGTCAGTTCCATAGCGTAAGTAACTTTCAATCAGGGCATGATAGAAAGTTTTGAGTTGAGTTGTTTTTAAAATATTTTTAAGAAATTCTAATTCATAAAGGATGAAGCGCAGCTAATGGCATAAATAATCTATTTGAGAAGTCCATCTGAGGTGTGAGTCTATAACGAAACCTAAATATTTTGTTTTAGTTTCAAGTTTGATTGTATGTTGGCCCACATTCAAGTACGAGAATGATGGTCTTATTGAACTGTTGCAAGTAAATGGCAAATAATGGGTTTTTTCTAGGTTAATTGTCAATAGCCTGTATTGTAGCCAGTTTTTTATTGATTGAATACCTTTCTCTACCATATTCTTCAGTTCTGACCAGTTATTGGCTTCATATAAAATGGCTGTGTCATCTGCAAAACCTAAGATTTCACCTTCACTGCCCAGCGAAAAAAATCCATTGACATAGATATTGAACAGAATTGGTCCCAAAACTGTACCTTGTGGAACACCTACCCTAATATTTTGTGGGTTGCTTAAAACATCATCAATTTTTACTATCTGTGTTCTATTAGAAAAGTAACTTTTGAATAACTCATAGACATTTCCCCGTATTCCTATATTCTCAAGTGTTTCTAGAAGCAGTTTATGATCGACTGTGTCGAATGCCTTCAACAGGTCGATGAAAACACACAGGCATGGTTTATTCTCATTTAGTGCGGAGGATACTTTAGACGTCAGAGCCAATATCGCGTCTTGGGTGGATACGTTTTCCTTAAATCCATACTGATGTTCAGATATCAATTTATATTTAGAAACGTAAGTCTTTTTTTGAGTATCTTTTCAAATATTTTGGACAGATGGGTGATTAGTGATATTGGTCTATAATTTATTATCAAAGATCATCACCCTTCTTGAGGATTGGGACTACAATTGACCGTCGCATTAGATGAAATCTGTTTTCAATTGAATTTGAGTTAGTGTTTTTAGGATTTTAATGGAATATTAGCGAATGATTGAATTATAATGTTGAGAAACACCAATGCATTTTTATATAGGTTGAAAAAAATCATTCAGAATCAAAACTCAAACTGAAATAGAGAAAAAATACAAAATAATACAACTTGTGAAAACATGTTAAATTTTACATCATCTTTTTGCGATTCTATCCGGTATTCTCTAAAGAAAAATTTGTTATCCTTATATCAGTGTTGCCGAATTTTATTACACCGATCTCCGCTCACAATTCTGACTGTTAGCCTAATATTAGTTCGAAATGCTCATTTCCAAAAAAAAAAATCGAAATGAGTACCTACTGATCAGAGATTTTGAATTTTAACTTCAAGTAACTATGAATGGACTGTCCCATTACTTGATGAAAATCAATAACACTATCCATGATAATAATAATCAAACAGTTATCACAAACATTTTCTATTTCTAGACGTCTCGCTAACACCGTATTTTCCTCGATAGGAAACAAAGCGGTCCTAGAAATAAAAAAGTTTATGAGAATTGTTTAATCATTATCGTGGATGATACAATAGACCAGCTTTTAGTATCATTGGAGTACTACACATTCATTACATTCTTCCACATCTATTTTTAATCTCGATATGCGCATTTGTTGAATGCATTCACATTTACCTCTCTTGTTTTCATTTCCTGAATACTTTTCAACGATTGACTAATTTTCAGGTTCACTTTTCATGACCAGTCTCATCAACATTATACCCATAGTGATTATTTATTTTTGTAATACTCCATTACTAACCCATTTCTAATTAGAGCCTCAGACTCTCTTTTTGTTCCTTGTAATAACTCATATCTCGAATGGATTGTAAATGAGTGTTCAAAGAGAAAATTTGAATTACACAAAAAGTATCTGATGAGAGAAAAATACCTGCATACTTGACACGATCTCACTTACCCCGTAGTTGAGAATGTACTGATTACACCTTCAAGTTCTCCATAAAATCATAAAATATAGTGCCAACAGAGAAACTACCGGAGGGTTAGTTCCGTTTTTATAGATTCACGTGACTGACACCAGAAATTTTAGGGGTTTCACCTCGGAATTGGAGATAGTCATCTATGAACTTGTTTGAACTTTTATTTTGATACTCTAAAATTTGTCTCTACGCTACTACTGATATTCCAAGATCAAAGGACAAAAAATCGATTTTTCACGTATTTATTGCAAATATCTCATTTTCTATGGATTTCATGCTATTTGCATTCATCATAAATATTGTAGAGGATTACCAACACGCCGTATATTGATGAATACGTAATTATAAATTATTTGCATTTTTTCTTCAACCAATACGTTATAATAAATGGTTTTTTGAACAGTCAGTAACTTTCACAAGTATATAAAATCCAGTCATCTCAAATATGGAGCATATAAATGAAAACTTTTTTCTGAGAACTATTTTTTAATAAACATTTATTCACACTCGATTTAAATTCTACTCACTTGATCATTTTGCATATTGGCAGGTGATTTTTGGAGAATAGTCGCTAGACACGCGAAAAATAGAAATCTTTTCGGATGCATTCCACTTTACTCATCTGTTATGAATATCAATCCATATCAGCGTAGCTTTCAAGGAAAAGGTAGTTATTTATGAATAGTTACGACATTATACTGGCTGTCAGGAAAAAATTGAAAATTTCCAGAAACGTATTCATCTAGTCAGGAAATTCACAACCGACCCCGAAGACAGAGAAGAAAGCAATAGGAAATTTTATTGATATAATTCCTATTTTCGACGACGAATATATGTAATTCCGATCCAGTCCGGTATATATTTTTCTGGAAATATAAAAGAAACGTCTGCTTTTCGTTTCCAAAATGATGAATAAGAACATCATGACATTTCCATAACACTTTTCTCTTTAATAATTGAATTATGGGTGTCATGTGAAAATAAGACTTTTTGATGAGGGTAATGTAAAACACCATTTTGTAATATTAGGAAAACTTTAATTCATGTTATTAAAACAAACATTTCAATTTGAATTTCAAAACTAATCTAATGTGAACGATGAATTTGATGATTTTCAACAAGTTTGTTAATATCACGCTTGAATTTACTCAAAAACAGTCGTAAGTCACCGCGTTTGATAATCTGCAACCGATTTGTGTTTTTAGGCCCGTATTCTCCGTTTATCATGCAAAGCCAAGCTTTGCTAAGCTCGGCTGAAAAAGAAAGCTCGGCTTAAATGTTGATGTTATGCACCGTGATT
>WOGO01000860.1:1465-20477 GCA_015342085.1 Leptinotarsa defecta | reverse complement strand
TTCAATTCTCGAAGCAGTTCTGATATGCACTTTTTGGTATGTCAGCGATTCGGTTTTCATCTCCTCAATTGTCATCATAGGCCGTCTTTTCATGAGTCTCTTCAATCTTGGGAACTGCAAAAAGTCGCAAGGTGACAAATCTGGTGAATACGGTGGCTGAGCCATGATACGGTGTTGTTTTTGGCTAAAAAATCAATGACGACTGAGCAGGTGCATTATGGTGATGCAAAAGCCAGGAATGCAAAATCCACAATACCGGATGTTTTCTTTGTATTGCTTCTCGTAAGCGGAGCATAAGTTCAAGATAATACTCGTTATTGATCGTACGACCTAGTGGCAAGAAGCACTGCGTCATGGTATTCAAAGAAAACAATGAATAGAACCTTGACATTTGATTGAATTTAGCGTGCTCTTCTTGGTTTCCGCTCTCCTGAAGTCTTCCATTGGTACGAGTGGACTTTGGTTTCGATGTCATAACCATATACCTATGATTTGTCAGCAGATGACACTTTTGAACAAATCTGGATTGTTGTTGACGTCATTTACCCATTTCTGAGCGATGCTCATGCGACGGTTTTTTTTGGTACTATGCTAGTACATGCATAGTAAATACACACCCGAAGAAGCCATTGTATGGCGAAACACGTGTTGCGTTTTTGTAGAATTGTTAAGTGAAAATCTCACAATAAAGTGTTTTCGAATATATCCATCCATCCATCCATCATATATATTTTTTCAATCTTTGTAATTTCATATCTCTGGTATTTGGAATATTCATAAAAGTATACACTACAGTTTTATAAAAGTTTCTGGATAAATTTGCCAATTCTGAGTATAATTTTTATTTCTTCAATAATTTCAGATCCTAGAGGTTACTGTGAATAGAACGTTATGAGGTTTGAAAATAATACTACAATGAAGAAATGCAAACACAAATATTTGTTTGAAGGTGGTTGACAATGTTTCGTGGTGTATTTCATTAGTTCGCGCTTCCATTGTCTCATATGATATGAATTTATTTGAAATTCCTGAAAGAGTCTGTAAAATATTGAAAAGATTATCTGAAAAAAACAATTTTTATCAAGCAAAAACTGAAATTACAATGAAATATCATACAAGCAACAAAAAAAATTGAACTATTACCACGAGCTGAAAAATTAAAAAATTATTAACAAGAAATGGAAAAATAAAAAGATTCCAAACCAAGTTACTTCACGACGTTTTAATTGTTGGTATCCACAATCGTTTTCGGGTGATAACTGTATCAGACTATTCATAGGTCATTCGAGTGCTTTCACCTATCACCTCTTCCATCTTTCCGCTTCATTGGTTTTAGCGGGAGCTGTCCGTTTGGCGGGAGTTGGTCGTGTTCCGCTTGATTAGAGGTTTCCATATGTTACGTATCTCTACGCTAGCTTGACTACATGCGTGTAGTGTTCCTCCTTGTGGATGATTTCAGCTTGAGCCCACTTGATGTTATGTTGAGTCTTTTGTTATGTTGAGACCTTTTAATTTCACCGATGTATGATTCTCCGCACTCACAGGGTATCCGGTAAATGCAATTCTTGGAATCGCAGTCCGCGTTTGGAGGCCTGGTTTTCGTGAGGCTGCTACGGATAGTGTTCACAGACTTGAAGCAGGTTCTGATGTTTTACTTGGATCCAATCCTTCTTATCCTTTCCGACAATCCTCTGATGTACGGAAGTACAAGTACTGGTTGTGGCGGCTTCTCCTCCTTCTGGAGCTCTTGCTGTCTTCTAGCTAAAGCCAGTTCCACCATTACTTTGGAGTAACCATTCTGCTGAAGGTCATTTATGATGATGTCTAGTTCCTTTTCGAGACCTTCTTTCGTATTACAGGGCCCGAAAGCACGATCTAGTAGAGTCTTGATGACTCCTTGTTCAGTCGATTGATGGTGGTTAGATTCCTGGTTCAGATACTGTCCCGTGTAAGTGGATTTTTGATATACAGATTTTTTATAATGGAGAAGGAAGTCCATAACGAATTGCCATTCTGAGACGTATTGGTGAAGAGGACCGACACTAAATGGGAAACATCTGTATATCGAAAAACCACTCACACCGGACAGTATCTGAACCAGGAACCCAATCACCATCAATCGACTAAAAAATGAATCATCAGGACTCTTCTAGACCATGCTTTCAGGCTCTGTAAAACAAAGTGAGCTCTCGAAAAGGAATTAGGCATCATCAGAAATGACCTTCAACAGAATGGTTATTTCAAAGTGATGGTGGAACTGGCTCGAGGTAGAACACAGTAAGAGCTCCACAAGGAAGAGAAGCCGCCACAACCAGTACTTGTACTTTCCTAGATCAGAGAATTATCAGAAAGGATAAGAAGGATTGGATCCAAGTATAACATCAGAACCTGCTTCAAATCTGGGAACACCATCCGTAGCAGTTTACGAAATCCAGGCCTCCAAACGCAAACTGCGATTCCAAGAATTGCATTTACCAGATACCCTGCGAGTGCGGAGAATCATACATCGATCGGTGAAATTAAGAGGCCACTGAATGTTCGCATTGCATACACATAGCGAGGAGAAACCAGCAAATCAGGAATAGCAGAGCATGTTTGGACTCATAATCATAACATCAAGTGGGCTCAAGCTGAAATCATCCACAAGGAGGAGCACTGGTTTAGGGGAAAATTCAAAGAAGCTGCATATATGCTGTCCAACAACGCATTTTGTCAAGCTAGCGTAGAGGTACGTAACATATGGAAACCTCGAATCAAGCGGAACACGACCAACTGCCACCAAACGGTCAGCTCCCGCTAAAACCAATGAAGCGGAAAGATGGAAGATGTTATATTTTAGCTAATCTTTTCAATTTGTTACAAATTATTTCAGGGATTCCAAATCAATTTATATCATATATCACTATTGTCGTCCAATTCGTAGGCACCCTAACTAAAAAAATAATAAACAATATTATATTCATGTTGGGAATCGAAGTTTCGTTGGACTTTGATTTATGAACTTCTGAAATGAACTAACCTTTGTATTATTACACTAAAATAATTAAATTGAAAACAAAGTCATTATGTAATGTTGATTCTCAATGGATAGATTCATATTAAAAAAAGTATCGGAACTTATTTGAATTGTCTTCCAATATCTGCTGGCTGTGGTCCAAAGTATCTACTAGTACCAAACATTCATCTGCCGTAACAATTAAAAAAAAAGCTTGTTGAGTATGAATTTTGTTCTTTTTAATCGTGACTTGGCCCGTTAAAGCCAAAACCACGTTAATTTTTTTAACCTAGGAGAAACTTTTACTATGCGGATTTGTCAAAGGAAAAAATATTTTCAAATGAACCTTCAGGATTATCAACTTCATTTGAAAAAAATGTAAAATATAGGGACCATCCAAAGATGAGAAGAAAAAATTTAATAAATATTATTAAAAATTTGTATAAAGGTTCAGATAAATTCTGAACTGAAAATATGTTTGGAACAATAACCTCCTCACATATTCGTGAGGAGGTCATTACAAAACAAAACTATTTGACATAGTTACTCTCTTTATTTTCATTTTGTACCCACAACGTTGGGATAGTTTGCATAACGGTTGTGTGAAATAATTCACTCATTGTTGTAATGGCTTAATGAAGTTAATAACAATTCACTGTAGAAAAATAAACGACCGAAAAAATCTTGTCCCTAAGGAAAAACGTTGGTCAATATAAGAGAAGAAAGCATGACGGAATGTTAGTTGTCTAACTCGAGAGTACATTATACACCGATGACAAGAATGATATGAATGTCGGAAAACTGTAATTTGACGGTATCAAAGGAAAATAGTGAGAAATAGGTGCATCGCCAAAAAACTGCGGCACGTTACACATTCGGTACACGCGTTTCTCATTTATTTTTTTTTATGATTTTAATGATGTGGTTGGACGTTTTTAAGAACCCAAACCTTGATTGAGTACATGCTTACCCCATTATCCAGAAAAGTAAAAATACTCGTAGCTTGGAGGCGCAGCTAAGTTCATTTTTCAGATAATGTCAAACGATTGTTATATATAATGAAAATATATAAAGAAGGTAATAGTGACGTAAGCTTAATATGTGAAATATATTTTATCTACTCCCTCCATTTTAAACTCATCATTACGCGTTTGACAGCAAGTAGGTAATGGCTCATTTAGAATACACATGTATTCTGAATTAATAGCGAGCACTTCCGCATGAAATTTTAAAAAATTATGAAATATGTTACATTCACTCTGATAAATATGATCTAATGAATACATTCAATTGTTCAAAATGAGTGATAACGATCAAAAAATTTGTGCTACCCCACCAGATATTACCGAGCAAGCAAATATTACGATGAATAATTTGCTGTCAGCAAAATCAAGAGAGGAATACGAATATAATTTCGCATACTTTATGAGTTGCAAAGCCAAATAAAAAGGCTTGAAAATATTTCACAGACCAAAAAATACCTGTTCGCACTTGTATTTGACATTATTATATTATTAGAACTTTTTCAAATTTATTCATTCACTCACAAAGAGAATGTCAATTATGTTTACTACTAATTTCATAATCAGGCATCACATTGGTAATTGCCAGAGTGGCTCAGTGGCTTGACTGACTGACTGACTGACTTGACTGAATGAGTTTATATCCAAAGCTATAATCTCAAACAAATATTCTGTACCATTCCTTCCTACGGCCAGTCGCAGAAAAAGTATAGTACGCACCCCGATGATAAGGTCAATTACGTCTACTCGCGCATTATCACAGTCGACTAACGCTTCGTGCTTAAAATTTTTCACTCGTAAGTGATTGGCTTCTTATCCTACTTGGTACGTCATAAACTATTATTTGCTCCTTTCATTTTAAACTAATCATTACGTGTTTGACAGCAGATATTGTCCAAAATAGTGAATTTTCTCCACAAATTTTCTGTAAAATCGAAATGAAAATCAAATATATTGACCTTTCTCTCTACGTCGAAGAAAAAGTATAGTACGCACCTCCAGAAAACTGGAATATTGATTCATTACTCCCTATCATGTCAGGTCTACATTAAAGGAAATAGACTGGTCCATTGCTTCTTCAAGAAGATAAATCTTGTATTCGCATTCAGGATGAACTCAAAGCAAACGTGAACTCACATCAACATTCTACTTGAATTTCCTCCTGCTTTGAAAGTCTAACTAAGTTTGAAACAAACTTCAGATTACGGTCGTTTCATTCGTATAAAACACTGGAAAGATCTCACAACGATATGAACTTGAAGCCGTTTGAACAAACAAGTATTTCATGACCTGGAGCACTTCCCGAAATCCGGGCAATATCAAAAACAAGGTGTTTCTCCTATAATTTGCAGAACAAGAGGTTTGTTTCCACCGAACGAAAATTGCTACGTGGAAAACCGGGGACAAAGAGAATGTGAAATATGAATAGAGTAACAATTTCCACTCTAAACAATTCACAAAACTGAAACACGTGTTTCGCTATGCATTAAGTTCATCAAGCGAAGAATTTGAACCTTTAATAACTACTATTCATTGTATGCGACCGCTTTCTATAGCAGGCTGTACTATCATCTTCATGGCTCTACTCAGTTTGAGTAGTATTCATTAAGAACACAATATCCACACAAAATAAAAAGTAAAGAGGAAGTAGTGCAAAAATGCGCGAATATGACCGGTTTCAGTATATCGACATTTTTATAATCATTGAGGAACTCAAGGAAAACAACAGATTTTTCGAGCCGAAAGTATCCACTAGCAGAAAGTGTTTGTTTATCGAAAAAGAAGTCAAGAATTCTATTAGGAGAACAGTACCTACACTCTTTTTACATAGAAAATAAAATACCTACATTAAATGAAGTTTTGTCAATTATTCGTGAAGAAAGTTGTTTGTCTGATATAATAAGAACTACATTATAGATGATACGAGTATTACAAGAGCTGAACTTCACTTTTGGAAAACAAGAAAGAAAGAGCATGTTAATAGAAAAATCAGACATGGTAGAACGGAGAAAGAACTATTTAAGAGAAATAAAGAAGGCGAAAACACTGGGTAAATTTGTTTTTTATTTTGATGAAACATGGGTCAATGAGGGTCATACCGTCTCGAAGGTTTGGTAAGACCAGAACATCAAAAATTAGTAGGCAAGCCTTTATGAAGGGTTGCTCCACTGGTTTGAAAATTCCAATTAAAAAAGGTCGTCGTTTGATTATCACTCACATAGGTAGCAGTGAGGAATTCGTGAAAGATGGATTGATGGTGTTTGAATGAGAAAAATGTTGCCCATTCTGGAACTCATTTCAATGGTGTTTTGAAGAATGGTTTAGAACATACTTATAAAGCTTCCTCAGGGATCCGTTGTGGTAATGGATAACGCAAATTACCCCAGTAGATGAGTCGAGAAGCTGCCGACATCGTGTTGGAGAAAGACAGATATTATTAAGTGGTTACAAATGGAAGCTATTCTTTTCAACCATGTTGAAAGCAAAGCTCCCTAATTTCATGAGTCATGAGTCAAAATTTGTCAGGTATGTCACCGATGAGATGGTGAAGACTAAAGGAATGTCGGTTCTTCGGTTGCCGCCTCATCACTGTGAATTGAATCTAATAGAGTTTGGTTTGGGCTCAAGTTGAGGGATCCATCGCGAGAAATGATAAGACCTTCAAATTGTGTGGAGTGAAGAAATGCCTATGTAGTGATCTGTAAACAGTCGACCAAGAAGCTTGGGAGAAATGTATTCATAAAATAATCAGAATCAAAGCAGAGATGTGGGTTCTGGATGATCGCATAGACTTATTATCAGAAACAGTTGTTATCAATCCTAATGAAATTGATTCATCCAGTGAAGAATTACTCAACGCATTCCTATAAACTTTTTTCAGATTACAAAATATGGCAGTATCTTATTCGATTCCCATTAAATCTATAAAATTGTTTCTGAATCAACTATAAAATCCAGTAAAATATAAAAATCTGTGGAAGGTAACAATCATAAATGAAAAACCATTTCAAATATAGATTGTCCTTCTCAAAATAAAATATTTTAACAAAATTTGTTTTCACGATATTCCAATTATCTTCGCGTCATATAGAATATGTCATTGGAAAATTCATATTAATACCCCCAGTTCGATGTCTATCAATACTATCTTTAACGCAATATGAGAAAAAATGTCGGTCGCCTCTTTCGACGTTGTTTGTCGCAACTCACCATTTGAATGAATCGTTAGCGGCGTCGTCAAGGGGTAGTCATCAAGGGGTATAGCGGGTAAAAATATCTCGGTGACTTTGTGGATGAATTGCAGTGCCACTTGCTTGAGACGACTATGTTGCTTTCTTTGATATACCGACATGTTCGCAGTCTTGAAATTCTTTCACTCTCAGACAATACCGAATGTACCATAAATACATTTTTTTGGTGGATTGAAAAAACATTGTAATCAGAACTCTGCAATTCCTAATTTCAATTATACCAATAGATGTATTTTTAAATTGATACAATTTGAAACTTACCATGATTGTTAAATCCATTTGGTAAGTCAGTGTATAGTCTCAGTCAATGATTGTGTATATTCACCACGTGAATATAAGTGCCAATTTTGAATAAGGAAAAATCCTTCAGGATTTTTTTGGGTTCAAACAATTTTTTGATGATTTATTATAATCTAGTTCATATATACATTTGATTATTTCATTTTGAAGTATTTCTAGTGGTCTGATGACTGTGCCGAGAAGAGATATGTATTGCAAAAATAAATAATTTGAAATGAAGTGCGAAACTTTACCTCCCCCACTTTCCTGAACAGCATTTTTCAGCAGCTTCTAGGTCAAGTGGAATTTGTAAAGATCATTTGCTGAAATATTCTCAGCTGGATGCATGGATATGAGAACAAAATATTACGTCATTAACTGAATAACGATAAATTTCTACATCATATGGTAATAGAGTACGTGAATGACTAAACTAGCATTTTTCAAGAATGGGATTTCATTGTTTACGTTTATCATGCCTTGACATGAGACAGCAGAGCCGGCACTCGAGTCACCCGACATACTGGAAACGGCTGTTTGTATTAACGGTATAACATAATTTTATCGATTTCAATGAAGTTGTTACTATTCAGAATATTGTTTCGATTCGATTAAAAAATGTATCATCATACCAATAAGTTTCAGTATATCGGATTGACTTTTGTCGAAGTGATTTTATCACATGATCTTCCTAAGTTTATATATACAGTTTCTAAGATGAGGAAGCCGTGCAAGATACAAAGTTGGCTAAATTAGGAAAGAGTTGCCCAATTTATAGTTTATTCCCAAGACAATGAAGTTGTCCATTTAAAAAAGTGAACGGTGATGGGTTTTCAGAGATGAAACGTTGGAATACAAACTTCAAAAGTTATCTTGTACAGCTCAGAAAGTGGCAATGAGAAAAATATATTTGGAATGAATTGGAACTTTCTGCATTTCAAAACATCATTGAAATAAGTTCTAAAATGGGCAACATTTTTCTCATTCAACCGACTTCGTAATTCTCGCAGTTTTCTGATTTCCTATGTTGGCCCTTCCTATCTTGGACAAACGTTATTAGTCCAGTCATTATAGTAAGTTCACCTCGGTATTCGAGATACCCAGCTGTAAGTCTGTAAATACTTGTATATTGACACCCTAAAAGTTGTCTCAAAACCTACATATGGTAGGATGTACGCAACTATCGAATTTCAAGGTCAAAGGTCACAAAAATGGGTTTTTTTGCTATTTGTATTTATTATCAATATTGTAGAATATAAAATTCTCTACAAATTTTGTTTGAGAAAATTTTTCATACGATGAACCGTTTTCAAGATATTATTCGAATAATTTATCAAGTATGACAATTTCATCATTTATCTTTCATTGATTTTTTTTTTCAGTTCGATCGATGCAGAAATTGATGAGAATGTTTGTTCAATTTGATTTTTCGGACCATAATCATGTCATGATCAATCACCGCAGTCTTTATATTTCCTAATTAATCAGGAAAGACAAAGATTATCGAGGTCCTACTTTCTAACGTGGGATTACCTGCAAGGAACACTATCTAATATTTATATCAAACTTTCAGGATCTACTGTGTTAGGACTGGATTGTAACAGTTTCAAGAATCCTAACGCTGAGTTTAGACAAATGGGAAGACATTTATTCAACAAATTCAGCTTGATGGACAAAATCAAACTCTTTCTCACCATTTACTTTCCAAAACTTTCGGAAAAGCTAGGAGTGTCGAATATTCAACCTGAGGTTTCGAAATTCTTCTGCAAAACTGTTTGCGATCTCGTGAAGCATAGAGAAGATAATAATATACAAAGAAATGATTTCTTACAAATGCTGATTGAAATGAAGAATTCTTCAATGCAACTGACAATGGATGAGATAATTGGCCAGGTAATTAGCTAATTTTCAATTTCTATTGTGGAAGTACTTATGGACTTGACTTTATCTGCAGACTTTTTTATTTTTCGCCGCTGGATTCGAATCGTCGTCTACGACCATAACAATGACTCTCTTTGAATTGTCCCAGAAACCCGAAATTCAAAGTAGACTGAGAAATGAGATAGAAGAGTGTATGAAGCAACACGACAATGAGGTTACCTATGATATGCTGATGAAAATGGAATACCTGAATGCGGTTATTGAAGGTGAGATTAAGAAGTATCTGCAGCAGATCACAATCTGTTGAGGTTAGGCTCAAATCGGGAATATATCATTCTGAAAATCGTAACATATTAACAGTATTTTTAACGAAACATACATATCTACACTTATCTAGGCAGGTAGGTTTTTTTTAGGAGCTCCGTTAGTGATAATTTCTTGTCGTTTAAAAACTTCAGCACATTGAACAAAATTTTGTTTTTCAAACATTTTGAAAACAGTTATTTTACCCCTCCTGTAAAATGCAAATGTATCACAGCCAGTTATTGTGTGTAGAAATAGTTCATGATTTTGACACTTTGCAAAAGTAGATGAACTTTTTGATGAATATATTTCCGATTGATGTTGAGCTTTTCCTGCTTTTAGGAAAAAAATAGTTTTTTCAGTTGGAGTTCCAGCAGTGAGTATGGCGTATAAATTAAGAGACTGGGTTTCATTTTACCTGTTTTTTTATAGTTATAACATATGTATATTTTATATTATAAGTGTAAGTTACAATGGTCGATAGAAAAATATTTTCACATATATAACAACTACAGAAATGTATATACGTGGCGTACTCATGCATATTATGATGATTACAACTTTTACAACTTTTCGAATCGTTATATCTCAAAAACGGTGGCTCATAAAAAAGTATTATTACATTTTTTGTAGATAATTTTATGATCTACACTTTTTGTTTGACATATTTTTATGATAAAACTTACTGTTTTGCTGAAAATCACGAAAAAATCATGTTTTTTACCTTTGACTTTGAATAAAAAATTTTACATTCAGGGGAAAGATGGGGAACTTTCAAATTTTATTTTTAATTATATTTTGAACAATATTACTGATTTTCAGCTTGGGGCAAATTTAGGTAGCTTCACTCTTATTTTTTGGTATAATTTGACCGGACTGTTCAGCAGATGTTATTATCGAATCAAAAAGTGTTTTGATATTTTGTGAAAGATCACAATAAATAATAGTAGAAAAAACCAAAAAAACACGCTTCAATAACATCACCAACAAAAAAAATACAAAATAATTCGAAACTAATTTGTCATTGTGTTCAACATCCATAGTCATTAGTTTAGAGTACATTTGTTGCAGATAAAATTTCAGCTGTTGTTTACTACATATGATATGCTAATTTTAAAAATGTAAGTAAAATTCTATGGCTGTCTCTGATGTGTAGACTGAGGCTAATGGCGCATCAAAGACCAACAATAGTCAGACATCCCAGAAACTCTGATAAAGCTCTTCCATATAGCGTAAGTCCTTATGCATAGCTCTCCTAAATTTTCCGGAAATCTGTCCAGATGACTATGGAGGAAGTGGAATTGTATGCCCATATTGCCCCCCAATTATTCTAATGGTAGAAGAGGGTCATCTACAAGCGGAACATAATTTTCTGATCTTTTGTTTTCGAAAAAGTTCTGCATCACAGAGACGAAAGCTGTTCAAGTCTTCAGTTCTAGCTCAGTCATAGACTGAGTATCTTACCTAAGATGCTTAATTAACGGGCCATCAAAATACCGGCTTTAATCTTTTCCAGAGTGAGCTGTGAGAATTGTTGGCAAATATAAGAGAAGCAGTCCCCATCTTTATCTAATGATTTAATAAATATCTTCATTATGCCCAGTTTTATATTTAATGGCGAAAGGATAATTTTGTCACAACCTACTAATGATTTCTGAACTATATTGTGCTTATCCTTGTTTAGCTCTACGATTCGAAAGACATATAATAATAATAATAATGATTTATTTGTTCATAATATCTGTAACAATAATAGCAAATTGAATAGAAAACCCATAAAAGGTGGAACCTTGTGCATGGGTATGCTACTAAAACATGAGTCATATCTATAAAATGTAATAATGAAGTAAAAATAATAATATTGAATATAATGAGAGTGCAGATATATATCTGTATATCCCGTTTTGGTTTTTGTCTTCTTCTTTTCCATAGCTTCTTCATAGTATAGCTTTTTCAAGAAGAAGACAAAAACCGAACCGGAATATACAGTATACAATGCTCGGACTGCAACAAATTCTATATCGGCCACACCAAGAAAAAACTGATCCAAAGGTACGGTGAGCAAAAGAAGGCATACATAAACCCAATAGTATATAAATCAAATCTCGCAACACACGCCATACAAAACAAACGTAACTTTCCCCCACCAGAGAGCATAAAACTCATAAAACAAGTGAATAAGGGAAACCGCATGGACATTTGGGAAAACTTAAACATCCATAAATTTAACAGTCAAAAATCACTCATCGAGGAGCAAGTATAAATCAAAACACAACAGGAACTAACATTCAGTATATTAAACAAATCAGTATACACTCCTAGAAGCAATGAACCTGGAGAAGATTTAACACAAAAAATAGTAACTGATGTAATCCAAATACAGGCAAATTTACCTAAAGCAACAGAAGTACCTGTATTGAGGCGTTCGGGCCGTATAAAATGATACACAACGGGATGACACGTTCAGATAGAGTAGTGCCTAGAGGATGACAGCACGACCAGCTGTCGAAAGCGCTCGCAGATAATCAAATAGAAGTTATAGAGATTCAATATATGTAGGTATATTCTTTTATGAATGCAAAATTGAAACTACAGCTTTTCTGAATATTTCAAAACTTGTGTCACGGATGTTTGTGTAGAAAACGAATCCAATCCACCCCTGCATTTTCACTCGAGTAATTCCTTCGAAAAGATAAGTTGGGCCACGCCGTAAGGTGAATAGTTCGTCAAGAGTAGTCGTGTTCACCTTGTCCGACATCGGCATCGGGAGTAGGCATAAAGAAAACAGTTGAATAGCCGATTCGTGTCTCCCAACAAATCGGCGTCTGAGGAGTTGCATGCGATCGCAAATCGAGTTTGCTCTGGCTTATGTCGGACGGCTAAAGGAAATGTTTACATGAATTCCGAAGATGCCTTTGGGAGTTTTGCGCGATCGGTTTCTGTTTTGAAATTGTTTCATGTTGTTCTGTAATTGTTGACATTTTATGGCGTAGTAATTCTTGTGTACAATCTAAGTAATTTCAAGGAGGTAACCTGATGTTGCTATCTCGAAAGTATTTCAAAACAACAACAGGCAAGTGACAATAAAATGTAGAAATTGACTAGAAAAATAACAAAGAAAAAATTAATATGGGCCTAGAAAGATGCCGTAGAGTAATTTCAAACATGCCGCCCTCAGAAAAATAAGACGATGAATTAAAAAGATGGTGTCCAATTATACAAGACATGTTTTTGAAGTAAGTGCCGTTTTGAGATAGAGAAACATCAAAGGTTCATTTGTTAAAAAACTTAATAACATATGGGAGCCCATACTTTAATCAATTTTTCAACACAATTCAAACTATTATTATGGCACTTATAGTATCGTGAGGCTAGCTTTTGTGCACGGCCGTTTTAACGTTATCGTTATGGCAGCCAGATGTGCTTTCAAATGGCAGTTACTCGGCGCTAGATCGGGACTGTACGGAGGGTGATTCCATTGTTTCCAATTAAATGACAGAAGGTTGCCCATTTCATTCCTTACCGTGAATGTTTGTGCAATCATCCCTAAAGGCCCTCACCTACTTAAGCCATCATTCACTGTGGTTTCACCATGAACTCCAATGATTTGGTGATAAATTTCATTTCTTTCACCATTTTAGTAATGAAAAAAAAAAGAATAACAGCATGCACTTCACAGTTCGCGAGATTCTCAATCGGCGGAAATCTAAATACAGTACATTGATTTCTTTATAGTGTCTGTGTCTTCCCCAAGAAAGTTAGAGTATGACATATTCACGAAAAAGTATTTTATGAAAAAGTAAAGTTCAAATTTTTTGAAACTCAATGTGAAGAGGTCTAACTAACATTCTACTTGAGATAATTTGATTACAGTCCTGAAATAACAAACAAAACTTGTACAATAATATACAACTAAACCTTAAACATTTTCTTTCGATCTTCCATATCGTGAATTAATTCTTTTAGGTCTAATTTATTACTCAGTTTATTTTGAACGGTGAATCGATATATTATAGTTGAGCCACTGAGACATTTTTGAGAAAACATGGTTCAATACCAAGGGAAGTTATCAATTTGAGAATGTCAGCAGGACCTTTCATCTTTTCTGAATCTGAATCACAAAGCACTAATAATTGTCTATAGTGTAATTTTTTTTATATTTCGTTTTGGATCTTATATGGAGTGTTCTGAATTTTCATATGAGAATATCATTTTATAATTCCAAAACGATGACGTGAAAAAATATACTTGACTGATTAGTGAAATTGATAAAATTTATCGATTTATTTTCATTTTCTGCCTGGGATTTTCTCCCTACTTCATTTCTTCCAAGTGTTCGGTTAACAGTGTAGTCTCCTAGACCTATTGCGCCTTTTTCACATCTTTTCATGACACCCAATACAATAACCTTGTTTTTTTATGGATTTGTACAGATCATCTGTTGGATGTCTGCAACATTTTTCTAGAAATAATTTTTGGGTATCCATAAATTATTTGCCACTTGTAATCCAGTGCCTTTTATTCGTATAAGACACGAAGAACTGTCTCCGTCCTTATTTTGCAGCCAGTTCCTTCATCAAACACTGCCTTCATGAAAAGAAGTATTGTATAAGCTCCTACATTTTGAAGAATATTTCTATAAATCAGCCATTCAAAAATGTTTTTTTCCATATTAATTCAGCCACAGGTGTCTTACGAAATCATATATTGAGGTGGCTCGAGTAATTGTTGTCATTGAAGATTTTGAATGTATTACAGATTCAACTCAAAAAACTATTCAACGAAAAATCAAAACATTTGAGAGACAGTTTTTTTGAGGAAGTCCATGCATGTGATATGTGATAGTTATAATTAATGTAAAAAAGAAAAAAATACCACTGAAGTGGTCGATCACGAATATAAAACCAGAAGTAGGTAAAATAAAATACTGAAGTTGAAAAAAAATTAGACTACGATGTTCATAATACTTTGAACTATTTGTGAAATTAGCTTAATTTCTTGATGAGTATGGTACTGTTCTCTGCATTTAAGATACATTGATAACTCCATTAGTTGATACAGGTATTGACTGAAAATCAAGGGATGAAAACTGGTTAAGGCGAAAACCCATTTTCCCCTTTTTCAATGAAAATAGTTTTTGTAATGCTTACATAATGTGAAACTTATGTTGTCGACGTCAAATTTCCACAAATGAAAAAAGCAAATATATCATAATATACTCGTATTCATGTCACAAGATCATCCAAATCATCCATATACGTCGAACTACATTCATGAAATTTCAACCATTTGAAAATCTGGCTCATTACTTATCAATTTCAAATTGAGCCGATCGAGGCGATAATCATGTCAGCCTAGTGAACCTATCAAATGGACTAGCTTATAGTGCGCCATTGCCACGAAGTGAAATTACGACAATAATGTCGAAAATTACCCTGTATAACTTTTTTATGATTTGAAACGATGGGATACATGAATAAAAAATTACTGATATGATCTGGTTGTAAAAAACGTATATTCTAGTTTTCTGGCGTGAAATATCAAGTTTGTCAGTAGTGATATCAATATTTAATCATGACAGTTTGTTGATTGTAGTATTATTTTCAAAACAGAAAAAGATTTATTGCATTTTCCCTCCGAAGCAACTACGTAATAATATGTACGTAAAAATGAATGTTTAAAACTCGTTTTCAGAATGAAACGAGCTTACCACTTATTACACTAATTTGTTTTCTTTGGGGAACTGCCCTAATAAAAATGGGATTCTAGTTCAAATTCCGACAGGAGAGAATGCGAAGAGGCTAGTAGCGGTCAGCGTTAGTTAGTATTCATAAGGTGGGTTAATACGTCTGTATGGCGTATGGCCACTGCGGATATAAAGAATAACGAACGTTGAAGTTTATAATTCATATAGAAGTGCGAAAATAGGATGCCATAGTAACGTTAACCAAGACAGATTTGGTCATTCTATCGTAAGTACGTGCAATCATGAAACAATAGGATACAATAATAAATTCACCCATTCATGGAAGAAGCCATTACGGTTTTTTCTATTTCAACTATAAGAAATCTTGTGTGAGATGCATCGAAACAAGTTAGCAATCTAATTATTTAGTAGCTGAAAATATTATGAAGTATGTCATTTTTTCACCTCTCTGAATACAAAATGTTAAGCCTCTGGGTTCTTTATTAAGTAGTGGCACATTTGCAAATTGATAACTTTTTCAAAGACTCAAAAAGTATAACTTGAAACATTTATATTTCAATGTCAATTCACATTTATTTCACTCATTTTGATAGTTTACCGCTTTTACTGCATGTTGAATCCAAATTCCACAATTCCAACTGAAAGGACAGTTTTAATCATTATCTTTTTCATATATATTTTTTTCTTTTCAAATGATCCTGATCCCCAAAACTATTCATGAAAAAAATCATCTCAGTAAAAGTTCATAAATTATTATCAACACAAAAATATTTTGGAATAACTACCTTCGCACGATTTTTCCCATTGTCATTTTCACGAATTTCAATAATTTTGCACAACTTTACCCACTCTTGATAAAAAAATACCAATCTCCTTGAAAAATAACTTTCTCAGTACAGATTCCACCATGATATTATCATTTTTGGTATTTTTCTGACTAGAATGTTTATGCTTATGAATTTCTAAGGATTCCAAATAATTGAGTTTGCAACCCTTCCTTGAATAGCGCCAAATTTCCGTATCGCAGAGTTGATGTGTATCGCTATTTTTCGAAGGTCTTTTATCATGCTTATAGGGATTATGCATGAATATTCTTTTATACACATCCCTAAAAAAAAATTTAGATCTGAAGATATCGGTGGTCAATAAATCGAACCGAGGCGATGTATACATATTTGTGGATTTATTCGTTCCAAACAATTTTTTACATTTCTGCAAAAGGTTCCTAGAAATCATAATTTTCAAGTCAAATGTGTAGTGGTTGTATGAAGGCACGAAGTGTATTTGAATATTTCTATTACATAAAAATAGTGGATTTCAATTGTTGAGAAGAATGAAATTTTGAGTACCTACCCATTAAGAAATTATAGGCGATTATGAATATTTTTTGCCACGAAATGTTGAGGAGGAGATCATAACTTCCATCAAACCAGAACACATTTTACTGCGACAGAAGGAATTTGTCACACGTTGAAATAGTCAAACAACAATATTTTCTTATTATTTCGTACAATATGCTGGGTAAGTACATTAAAGCCGAAATAAATCCCAATTAGGTACTCAAATTAGACCTTTTTGCGATTCGTACATGCCCGGAAAGAAAAGTTTTGTGCAGAGTAGAAAGTAATATCTCACGGCATATAATGCACAACACCTGTATCTAAATTCTCAAACAGCCATTAGCCGTGTCATACAAATGTAATAACTATTATATTCTTTGTGATATATTCTAGTATAATTTAAAGTTGCCGTAATTTGGGCTCGTTTATACTAGACTTGGTTTATTTAGATATATTTCGATTGTTTTTCGTTCCAACTGAAACTCAAATTCAAACCTGTGATTTTTCCAGATAGTAAATCATAATATTCAGTGACACAAGTTGAAATAAAAAGAACTGGTGGAACCTTTGGGAACTCGCATATTATTAACAATCATGTAATGACTTCGAAAACATACCCATCGTGATTCTAGATGCTACGAGATGCTAAAAATATGAATTACGCAATTAGTACCCCTCTCAGTTCCATATCATTCAGTGCAGTAAGATGAGTAACTTGGGAAAGCGAAGTAAATCACCGAGGTAATTATTCAAGTATAATTGAATAAATATTTTTGAAGGATACAACCCCAATATATTTTTTGAATTTGATATACCTATCTGTCAAAAAATATCGCATGTGAGTTTATTAGAAGAAGTTTCGTTACCATATGCTTTTAGATATCGATATCGAATGGGCTATTACTTTCTACTTTCTTTATAGGCGGTGAAGGCTTGGTATTCTATAATCTAACAGCTCACCCAGAAGCGGAAAGCCGTTTTCTACACCAAGCCATTTTGAAGATATTATGGACAAAATTCAATTGAAAATGACGCTTTGACGTAGAAAGAGTTTCTATCAGTATTCAGGCAGTCAAAGACGCCAGGTCATCCAGAAGCAGTCACTAGAAAAAAATCCTTGAATTGGGAGAAACTACTAGCAGGGTAATCACGATGATTGTTTTTACCTATAGTAGTGTGGGATCATGACTATCAGCAGTCATAGTTAACATATGAATAGGAGGGTTTGAAATACTAGCCATAGAGAAAGTAAAGTAAAAAATTTGTCAAGAAAATGCGATCGCGCAATTCTTCATCCAGAATCAAACAATTACTTTGAATAGAGGTTACTTGAATAAGCTGATAGAACCACTATTAGACCGAAGACAGGACTCCCATATAGATGATTCCTTTCAACCTAATAACATCTTCTGTCGGTGAGCTCAGAATGACATTTAGAAATGACAAAGACAAACAAAGCTCTGCTTTAGACAAGAAATGAATCAGATAATATTTCGTTAACCATTATAGGCAAATATTTGCCGAAAGAAAAGTAAATAACAACTGGCAATTCTCGTACGGAGCCACTGCTTGGGGACCGAAAGTTCTACAAGCAACGGCCATTCAAAAATTATATCGAATACAGCGACTGGCTTGTTTAAACATCCCATGAGCCATGAGAACAACACCAATCGCGGTAATGGAAATTATTACGGGTCTGACACCTCTGGATCTGTACGTTAAGGAGGTTGCATTAATAGCTATGGTATGATTGCGCACGGCTGGTGTAAACCTCGAAGTAGAAGTGGGTCAATTGAGGCTGGGCCTATGGCGAGAAGCGCTTACCGCGCAACCTCTACTGGGGGCAACCATTGATGCAATTGAACCCAGGTTTGTGTTTAATAAACCCTACAAAATAAAAATAAAACAGAACACAGAGTCAGATTCTACAAATGCAATACGCATAAATACAGACGACTCGAAAACCAAAGAAGGGTCAGGATGTGTAGTGTACTCCAGATCACTAAGCCTAAGGATTAAGTGGGGAATGGGAAAAATACCAGCGTGGTCCAAACAGAATTGGCTGGTATCTCAATTGCCACAGAAGGAATAACCAGGAAAAGAATTTCTGGCAAAAACATAAAAATCTGCACTGACAGCAGACAAGCCCTATTAGCCTTGAACAGACAACGTGTTACCTCAGGGCTACTACTAGAATGTCACCAAGATTTAGCCAAAGCCTCGGTAGATAATAC
>WOGO01000859.1:0-20479 GCA_015342085.1 Leptinotarsa defecta | reverse complement strand
GAGTCCGCCCCCATCGACCACATTTACCCTTCGCCGTAACGGCCGGCTGGCCTCCCAGACCTGAGCCCCAGGGATTTTAGGACTCAGTTCCTGTCTAGGTACGACGGGAGGTTGGTTTGCTTCAGATAGCTCTTCTAGGAATTGATGTTCATTATGGAGGTACTGACTCCGCCATGAGGCCACCCCCAAGCCTCTCTCGGCTTCAGAGTAACCCCCTGGCATTCCAATACCCCCTAGCACTTCCGCTAGGTCGTCAGTAACCGGCTCGAACTGGATGCAAGGCGCGCCTGTGCGCAACGCACCCGTCTCCTCCCAGGGATCACTAAGTGTTCCCCCGGGGGCATCGCGACGCCTGGCGTTGGACGACCTGTGCTACATCACTTCCTAGTTCACGTTCGCCAGCATCTCCAAAGCATTCTTTGCTTTGAAAACGCTGTCATTCACCGCGCCTCTCGAAACTTTCCTTGTTCCGAAAGTTCTGTTCGGTGGTTCTTCTTTCGAAACATTCGCTGTTTCGAAAGTCCTGTCCTCTTTGGCATGATTCTCTTGTCGGGTTCGACAATGACCTTGTTACTCGTTATTTCGCCGATTCCACAGGATGGCTGTACACTCTGTGTATCCTGGGACTTGAGGTTACCACATAAGTGGGCACCACCTCCGTCATGTACCTTACTGGCTCACGTTCAGGTAAAATTAATGGTTTCGGAGGGAAACATCCTTCCGGTTGTCGCCGTCGGCAAAAATCCTCGATTTTTGCGTTTTGTTCCGGTTGGGAACAAAAATGCGAATTTCTTGATTTCTGGGCCGATCTCGATGGCCACGTTCTGCATCGCGCGGAGCCCTAATTGGGACGCGTTTTGCAGTCTAGCTAGTGCATCTCCTCGAGGATGATGCCCAGTTTCTCGAAGGAACGTCGCCTGACGATCCTGAGCATTATTTTCCTCCTGGAAAAATGTTGCATTTTCCTCCTGGAAAAACGGTGCATTTTCTTCCTGGAAAAACGGTGCATTTTCCTCCTGGAAAAACGGTGCATTTTCCTCCTGGAAAATACTATTTCGTCGACTCTGAGGAGTATTAAATTCCCTAATGCGATTTAATACTGATTGATAAGCCGAGTTGTTACCGCGATTTGAGGACTCTGTCCTTTGTGTCATGTCGAGTTCTCTAGCTACTCGACTTGCGCTGTGCGACCACGGGAGAGGTACTGGTGTCCTCATACGCAAAAGGTCTACGTTGAGTAGAGTGTACCCTGAGACTGGCCGACTCTACCGGAGTTCTCGAAATACTGTTTCCTGTGAAAACAGAGTCTTGGGGGGTTTCCGCGTCTGCTTGTAGAAGTCGCACTCAGGCGGCTAAGCGTGTCTGACAAGGAACTTGATTGACCGAAGCTTGTGGTCTCACGATTTGCAAGCTGCGCTCGCGCTTGTCTCGCCCTAGTCTGCATTTCGATTTTAAAGTTTCCCTAAAATGACTCTGACGAGGAAATAGTCAGAGGGAAGGATTCACAGAAATCTAATATTTTTAAGTTTACCCTTGGATCGCCAAGGCTACTTTCCTATCCAAGACCTACAGGGTGAACTGAGCTAGTGATTTAGGAACAAGGAGCCTAACGGTTGAACAGCACCCTAGGATGAGGGCCGCTCGCAGGATAAGGTGGAAAGGTATCGTAGTCCTGGAAAGGTCCCAACGGTTAGGTTGAGTCGTTCGCCCGAAGGACGTAACTAATGATGTCTTGACCCTCCCGAGTTTAATCTCGAAACACCTCGATCTTTAACACCGCAAGGTGATCGGGTGGAGTGAGACCGGGCAACTTTAGTAGGGACCTGCTCTTCCTTTGCAGGATTTGGGCTGCTTTCCTCTGGCGGGGTGCCAAAAGGAACCTGGACAAACGTAAGGTATGGTTATGCACTGCAATAAATTATCCAACCAATAATCTGCTCCAGTATCAGCTCTGTTTAATCCCGGAATGTCCACAATCCTGGAATTCCTCAAATAAATATCCGGCCACTGGTATACTCCGATTTGATCTCTATTGGTACTGGAGATTCCTGATTCCAATAAAAATTCTTCCTATTCCACTGTTTAATAGTAACCGCAGATCCCTGAAGACTCCTATGTTGTGCTTTGTCTCTATTCAGTTCTGAAAAGAACCAGAGACTCGAATTCATTTAATAAATCCCAACCGCAGCTTCAAACTTTTGAAAAACCCTTCGGATTTTTAAGATCACTGCTACTCGCTCGATGTTCAGACTTCGACTAACTATCGTGGCTTGGAAATCCGTATATTTATTCTAAATAAACGGGCTCTCTTCCGCGCCACTCTCAACCAATCGGCGATCGCAAAAGCCGTGCGATCCGGCCTGACCTAGATTCAATATTTACACAACGAAAAAAACTCATTTCGTACGTATTTGCCAGCGTTTACGACCTGTTTTTCTGCAGGCGCTGGGCTTTGAAGTAGGAATACCGCTCTGCTACTTTCCATTGAAGTAGAAAGCCATATACCTCTACTCATTGACGTCTATATGCCGCTGTTTCTATCTCATTCCTTGCATGTATCGTTTCGCTTTCTCAATTTGCGTTCTTCGATGGATGAAATCTAACAGTCTTCGGCCTTACTCGGAAATCTTCGGAAAATCGCGAAAATTCCTAAATTTCCGATTTCCTTGATTTCATATAGAACTCAGCATCCTAAGACAAAAAGTCTTATGCCGCGTCTCGATATTCCCATTCCTTCTTGCAAAAAATGCGTTTGAAAAATGTTATATTTTTCAAAACTCAAATGCTAATAAAAATTGAACCACGAGCACTGGAAACGTGATCGAGGTGTCAAACGAAAGCTGCTAAGAATCTCTATCGATGCTTCTTTGAAGAAAGCACGATTTCCCTATCTAGCTAGCTGAAAAAGCCATTTTCCATAAAATCAGCTTTTTCCCTATTTAAAAATTTGGCGAAGGCTACTAATCTTGCAAAAGATTTTTCTATCGCTTAGGAAACGACATTTCATATCTTAATTTTCGAAACTAAGCTGAAATATCTTGGGAAAACCAATGTTTTTCCACGTTTTCTCGATGTTTATTCTGAGTGGGCGGTCCTTGTACTGGAGCTCGTGAAATTTCAAACTAGTTTTGTTTCACGACAGCTATATCTGTAACATGCGTTGTCCATACATAACAGGCGTTGAAACGATAACGTCATATCAACTATGATTTGAAACGTATTCATGATGATTCAAAACTAGCGTGAGGTTAGCTAAAAAGTTTTTATTATTATTGAATTTGACATCTTACACAAATTGAATCGTTCCATTCTGGCGAATCTTATTATTAATGATATAACTACGAATCGTTTTGAATACACGCTCGAATACGATTAAACGCTATAAAACAACTCATAATTGAATATCAATAATAACACAATCAACTCCAATAATGATGAATTCTGAATAGTAATGAAAAACTACTTCTGATTACCACCTCCTGATCAACCATTAAAAAATCTGTTCAAAATCTGTTTTTCCGTTAACCAGCTGTCGCACTACTACGAACGACAACCCTCAGTAGTCTAAACTTGTGCGAGCTAAGGATTAACGAGGTCTTACCTTTTAACGTGTGATTCCTAACACAGAGGTTGGACGATAGTAAATGAAAATCGATCGTTCAGACTAGGGCTTGAACCACCGACCAACTCGGCAGTCAATTTGAGTGAGTGAACAAAGCACCCACGTCTGCAACTCTGAGAAGAATTTTAATTCAGGGAATAACGATCTATTTTTTGTGTTATGAAGAAATTGAAATTGTATTTCCAATTCCAAACAGTTTTCACAGTTCATTGGGAATAATTAACTTGTTGAAATGAAACGATTTCAAAACTCCAACATATACGTGTTCCCAATTCTGCCAAAGAGTGAACGTACTCTTTGATTCTGCTGCGCTAGCAACAAAATATCATTGTGAGCATATACATTTGTGTTTTACTGCAGGAGAAGAATTTACTGCTTTTGAAAAGGCCCAGTTAGTTAGCAGAGTCACAGATTCACAGTATTCCGTAACAATACTACAGAATATCGTACAGAAAGGGCACTCAGCACGGAACAAAAAAAATCTGTTTTTCCGTTAACCAGTTAACGCACCCCTACGAACGACAACCCTCAGAAGTCGAACTTGTGCGAGCTAAGGATTAACTAGGTCTTACATTTCAACGTGTGATTCCTAACACGGGTTGGACGATAGCAAGTGAAGATCGGTCGTTCAGACTAGGGCTTGAACCACCGACCAACACGGCAGTTAATTCGAGTGAGTGAACAAAGCACCCGCGCCGAACCGCTTGGCTACCGACCGGCTACAGGAACCATACACTTTTTGAGAATCCCAAGATGATTACTTTCAACCAAAAAATTCCATCCAGTAGACAGTGAACTCAAACGTGGTGAAATTTAGCAAGCTTGTTGGACTGCAATCAAATTATATATCTGATGAGTGTCAATTGAACTAACCGCTAAAAGTTACATTGAACACTTGGAACACAGGTGTAAGGTATTCTGTGACTATATTGGCACTGCTGGCACCCATCGACAATGTCGGTGCTGGCACCTTACAGAAGGTTCCAATTCTGTGCCGTTGTCTTATCACAGACAGTGATAAGTAAACAATCAGAATTGTTTAACTTTATTACTTATGAGTAATGAGAGTCAACTAACCATTAAAAGGTGGACACCCTTGAATACCTTTGATCTCAAAAATTACCCTATTTAATAGTAAGATTCGTCTGTTGTTATTTGATCCAAAGGTGTTTAACAGTCCATTTTTGTGAAATTCGTATAAATTATGCCAAGGACCATCAAGATTCAAATGACTCTAGACACTTTTGGAAATTTACAAATTCCTCATAATAGTTTTGTAATGCATGTTTCCAACTTGAAAGTTGTTTCCCAAGAACATTTCGAAAAATGTTTTCCTGTCGTTCTTTATCTAGCAAGAGAAAAAACACAAAATTAATTATTTGGCGACATCAGTGAGTATTTCATTTGTATTAAGTATTCTTTGATTTTTTTGCTTAAGTAAACATTTTTTATAATGATATTGTGTATTACTTCATTTCCAATATTGAAGAGAAGAATTGTCTGGTTCTGCTCTAGGAGTTTCTATGCTTTTCATTTTTTCATGTACCCTCCCCCACAAAACAAAATTATTTGAAGATATGAATGAATAAAAATTTAAATATTTTCGGAATGTAGTCCCAGAAGTTCTTCCAGAATATCTGGGATAATATTAAAACTATAGACGGTCCTGAACTTTTTTGTACTTATTGGGCAAAGCCGACCCTCAGATCTATAACGAAATGTCATCATCAAGGTCCCTGAAAACATCAAATCCAATTCTGATTGTTTACTATTCTATATCCTTATTACCTCATTAAATAAAACAACAGTGTATACTCGTTATCTTATTTCAGTCAAATTTATGGGCCTATGGCCCCTTATCCTTTCGGCTGTTTGAGTTTCTCTTGGGTTCCTGTGGCAGGCCGGTAGGGGATTGCATGGTCCTCTGTTGGCTTCTTTTGGCTTTTGGCCCTGTGTATGGAAGTCGTAGCGTACTTCTTTGGCTTTGCGGCCGTTTAGGCACTATTTTTGTTTTATTTTCCGGCAAGCATGGATTGCAGTACTGGAAACTTCACTAGAAGCGCCTGCAGCTGCTTTAAGGCCGTTGGGAGACCTTCGGGAGAGCTGCAGGCGTTATCTGACGATGAGACGGCCCTCGCGTACGAGACGTCGCTCCTGATTGTGTTTCTTCCAACAGGCCTTGGATTTTTGGTCTGTCTGTTTTCGTTCGGCTTATCTGAGGCCCTTTTATTTTCAGGGCGTTCTGGGCACCCATGGAAGCTCGCTGGGTGTTCTCCCTTGCAGTTAAAACATCGCAAGGGCGAGTTTTTAGGTCTTTTGCATTCCTTCGTCATTTGCCGTCCAGCACATCTGACGCAGGCTGGAACTGCTTTACAGTTGCGTTGCGTGTGGCATCTGTAACATTGCCCTGCTTGATTTCTCGGCTTCTGTCTTTCAGCGCTTACACGCACGTTTGGAATTTCGGTGATCTCATATATTTTGTTTTGGCTCCTTGGGACCAAAACAAGCACGAACGGTATCGGTACCTTGTAAGCTTTACTCAGGCGGGCTACGGAAAGGATCTCAAATCCTTTGCCCTGGAGTTCGGTATTGATGTCGTCACACTCTATGGACTTCGGGACTCCGCGAAAAACTACTCTGAGTGGTTTTTTGCTTTTCATTGTATAGGTGTGGTAGGGTATTTTCTCTTGATTGAGGATATCCAAGTAATTCTCCTATAATCATCTGTATTTTTAAGATGGACTTTAATTCCATCTGTTGTGTTCACCGCCCGCAATATGGAGATGTTTTGCGCAGCAGCAATCGTGTTAAAAGCTTTCCATTTTTCTTTTGCGCGGATGGTTATAGGTGGAGGCTTATCAGCTTTTTTGTGTGTTTCTGCCCGGTCATTTTTCGGGGTGTCTGTTACTAGTTCTTCGTCACCTACCGCCTACTTCCATTGAGTCAGGTGGCGGGACTTCTGTTTCCTCTGTATTTGCCGACTCAGTTTTCTGAGTGGACTTTTGAATTTGATCTTCTAGTGCCACGCCCGGCTTTTGTGATAAGGCGGGTGTGATTTTATTTGATTTTGGCTTATTGGTCCATTTAGTCTGGGAAAAACCGGGTTTCAACTGTTTGATTTGTTGAGCCGTTTCTGGCTCTTTTTTTCTCTTTTTTGGGACCTTCACCGCTTGGCTTTCTTCGCCCGATATAATATGGTTGCTGTCTAGATCGCTGATGTCAAAGTCGATGAATTAGAGGTTTTTTGTTTCTCAAACTCAAGTCCATTCTCTTTGCAGAGAATTTGTTTGCTTCCACTAGTTCGGTACTACTTATTTCATAGTATTCTATAATAATTGATATTATAGCCACACCTGCTTCTTTGGCTTTTTACGAACTTTTGTAAAATTGAAAATCATTTCTATAACTTGTTGCATCTCGAAAGATAGATGCACAACGAAAATTAGTCAACTTGTTAACTTGACAGCTGCCTGACATTCGGACATATAATGAGGACTATTCGAGGGTATTTGCAAGATGTATGGCAAAGGCGTCTGTGAGAGATCCGAAGGCACTAACGATGGAACGAAGTGGGATTTTTGGTTCATATATTTTTTGAATACCATATATACGAAATGTACCAGAACATTTTTCTCTTGGAATGAGTAATTTCTCTTTTTCAGCAGGAAAGTCTGTGGTTGTTGGATGGTATTCTAAGGTCTCGTAAGGTCGTCATCTTGTCGATGTGTTCTGTGGTGTTGAGTACTCACACTGGTATTACTTTTGTCTGCTGAAAGAATAACTACGTCTTAGTTTTCGCTGTCTCTATGCCGGGGTGATATTGGATTTTGGAAGTTTTGATATTTTTATAGTATCTTGCTTGTGAAAAGCTAGTTAAATATGAAAATGCTTTCGAATAAATTAGTGAAGCCAATTACTAATTATTCACTATCGATTTTCTTTTCTAGGTAACCTTGGGATTACTAACGAATTTTTCAAATCTAGGACCTAGCATGAGTTTAGGATTCTCAGCTGTTGCTTTACCGTTTTTAAAAGGAATTTTAACTGATGACCAATCATCTTGGTTCGGTAAGTTCCAAAATGAGTATTCGTGGGATGGTAAAAAAAAACGAGACAAGGCCGAATTCTAGTAGGAAAAATCATTGACATTACATGATTTTATTGAACCGGGCTACCTCGAATAAGTCATTTTATCTTGAGACTGAAAAAATTGCGAAACATATCGACTTCAGTTTGCAGTAAAAATTGACCCTTGGTCAACCACCTCTTCCTCAAGTCAAAAATTTCAAATTGAAATAATAAGTCACACCTTATTTGAAAGATCTTACAATTTCTTTATCCAACTCTAACATTTCTGATATTACAATGACGAGCAATGTCAGATAAACATTGAAATTACTTAAAATGAGCACCAATAAAAATAACAAAAAAGAAGTCACGGTGCAAAACTTCTTGTTTAAGTGCTTAATATAGGTATAAAAATAAAAGGTGAAAGTGGAACCTCTTGGGTAGAATAAAGCCTTTGAAAAGTTCCTAGGTGGCTCATCGGTGTCCAACCACTAACCTGAACGCCTCCTGTTGTTATGGAGGTTCTATTTTTCATCACATGTTACGATCCTATGCAAAAAAGATCATTTTGGTTTCTCAAAAGCAAAGAAGAACAGACCTCGAAATGTAACAATTTCTGTCGATCATTCAAATCATGGGGCACCCACTTTTCCGAACTTTCTGACATTTCCAATACGTTTTATGGATATGCGTGCGATTTGTAGATGTCGACTGTTTTGTAGTTCACATGCGGTATGAATAAAGTGTTAACAATTTACAATGAATAAGAAGAAGAATAACAGAAGCGATGAAACATTTTCCCTTTTTTCCTTTGTAAGATAGAATGTAAGATAGCATGTATTATAAGCAATTGAATATAGTGTGAAAAGCAAGAAACGAGTCTCATTTCATAGATAGAGACTATCACGATGAATAACAAGTTTCACTTTCTAGTTCGAAATGAAATACACAATTAATAATTTAATTGATTTTTTTCTTTAGCATTGATTATCATTGTTATGTCAAAAATGTTACAAAAGGGTTGCTACAGAATTGAAAGATCTTTCAAATGAGGTATTATTATTCTCATTTGAAATTTTTGATACGTGTGTTGTTATCGAGAGATGTAGCTGATAATGGGTAGATTTTCACTTAAAATAATGTTCCCATGAAAAGTAAAAAGGGGATTCACGAGTTTTCCGCAATCTCAGTATTCAATGTAGCTCATTTTAACTGGAATGTCCTGTATCTGGAGAAATTTGCCTTTTTTCGCTTTTATTGGCACTCTCCGATGAAAAGCCTTTACATAAAATCTGCAATTTTTCGATGAAACATTTGCATTCATTTATATTTTTTCAGCCAGCGTTGCATCTTTGGCTACGCCGTTCGGTTGTTTTTTCTCCGGACCATTCGCAGATCGGGTTGGCCGACGAAAAGCAATTTTTTTTGTCAACTTCGTCTGTATCTCAGGTTGGCTGACAATCGCTGCTGCCTGCAGAGACGCCACAAAGATACATTATCCTTTGCTAATAGCCGGGAGGTTGCTTACAGGATTCTCCACTGGGCTGTGTAGTTCACCTGCTACAGTGTATATGGTGGAAATATCTAGCGCAGAGTTACGAGGCGTATTTGCCACTTGGGCTTCCATTTCATTCTCACTAGGGGTACTGCTGGTCTATTTCTTGGGATTTTTGTTGAAGGTAAGAATCATAATTCTCATCTTTATTCGAATTTTGAGTTATTGGGTGAGTTATTAGTTTTTGTTTATCGTAAATTACTCATAATTTGGTCGAAAATCCCACTCGGGCATGATTGACATCTGAAATGGGACCTACAAATGAATTATGTAGTAAAGAAATCAGAAGAAATGCTTTTTTAATTCAAATATTGGTCATTAGGAAGAGCTCCTTCTACATTTTCGTAAATTAATATTACACTACGTGAAATTACCAATGAATCTTAAAATATTTTCCATTATAACTTCTCACGGCAAAAATCAATGTTTTCCTTGAGTTTTACGTTTGAATTATTCAACCTAGATGTCGCCCATTTCGTAGTCTTCCGGAATGAAAACCGCGCACTAATTCTCATAGGATATTTTAAGAAGGATAAAACGCTAGTGATATGTAGAAAAAAAGTCTCACGCAGACAAGCTTCTGAGAGCCTTCATCAGGTTATATTTTAAGAACATATCAGCTTCACTACTGATAAGTACTATCTTTTTCAAAATCCTCTTTTGTTGAATAAATTTCTAGTAGATCATTTTTCTGTTTCATTTTCTAGAAATAATCTCTAAAGTTTGTGAAAGCTATTTTCCTGTTTTTTGGGTGTGGTTTGCAGGTTTTTATGGCTGACGTTTCATCTACTTCTGTGGTAGACATTATCAAAGGCGATGTACCCGAGTTGTTCCCGGTGCTCCGAACACAGTAACTACGATCCTTGTTTTATATTATTATTAGTGGGCGTGATTTGGTTTCTCTTAATGATTAATCTGACCTTGTTTGTATACCTTTGAGGACAGGTAGCCAGAATTCATTAATGTTCATTACCCCTTCTATCCCATTGAAATTATCCCTGTGTTTTTGAATTTCTTTTGCATCCCCGGCCGTGAAAGTTTACAGTCTCTAAACTCCCATGTTCTACTTTCTTTTCAGGATTCACTGGGTCTAATATCCCTCATCAGCACAGGCTTTCCCTGCGTTGGATTGTTATTCGCCATTTTCTTCGTTCCAGAATCTCCAGTCTGGCTTGTGAGAAAAAACCACATAGAACAAGCGAAAAGCAGTATGTGCAAAGTTTTCGGCGCAAATACATACAACCGAGTAATTCAAGCAGAGGTGGATATGTTGTTACAAGAAAAAGGAGTAAAGAAAATCAACGAAACGAAGTCTTGGACGAAACAAGTCGTGAGAAAAATCAATTACCTGCTAAAACCAGAATCTTTGAAGCCGATGGCGATCGCTACAGCTTTCTTCTTCTTCCAGCAGTTCAGTGGAACGTTCGCCATCATCTTCTACGCTATCGATATAGTAGAAAACGCGGGAATTACTTTTGAACCTTATATGACTATAGTGGTTATAGGAGTCGTGAGACTTTTAAGCGCCATATTGGCTAGTTTTCTCAGCAGAAGTGTTGGCAGGCGGCCCCTTTCTATAGTGTCTGGTATTGGAATGGCAGCTAGCCTACTGATTCTCACGGGGCTTATTTTCCTGAAGGAAAAGGGCACGGAAAACCTAACAGAGCTTTCGTTGGTTATGCTTCTCGGTTATTTCGTCACCAGCTCCCTCGGATTCCTTCCTATTCCTTTCGCCGTAACTGCTGAACTGTTTCCTAGTAAAATTCGCGGTACTGCAACTGGATTGACTTCAGGTTTGGGCTACGTCTTTAACTTTGCAGCCGTCAAAGTTTACCCGGATATAGTCTACTTTTTTGGACGGAAGGGTGTGTTTTCTTGTTATGGAGTAGTGGCCCTGCTTGGTACCGTTTTCGTGGTGACCTTACTACCGGAGACTAAAGGGAAAAGTTTGCAGGAAATTGAGGAATATTTCAAAAGGAAGAGGGTGGACATAGATGATAATAACGAAATGTCGCTCAAGAGTAATTAGTGATAGAGCCCTTTAGTCATTAAATTTTTCGCGGTTCAGAGATTGAGTTTGGTTAATATAGAGTATTTGTAAAAATCGTGAGTACGAGTAAATTTTGTGACAAAATCATTAGAAATACATCTTGACTGTGATATATATATTTTTATTTATATATTTGTATCGATTTCGATGGTTCGCACAATATTTACTTTTATAATAAATAGTATCTAACCTTTTGACTTCGATTTTCGTATTAATTTATTCCTCAACAATCGGACAATACATACTTGAAGCATCACTGTCTAAAACCATTCGCTTTGATTGTTAATTTATAGAACAAATGCTGTTATGAGAACTATGTCAACGAACATACCTATGTTGACGAACAACGAACAGACGGAGGTTGACGATAGACCAGACTAGTAGTAGTGGTATTAATCAGTCAGAAAGCCTGATAATAAGTTGAGAATTTATTTGGACCATTGAAACTTGAACAAAGTAATTAATAGGGAATATTGTTCTATTCCTACCTTAGAACAAATCACCCATAAATTAAGAAATGCAAAAGTATTCAGTATACTTGATGTCACCCAAGGTTTCTACCAAATTCCATTAGATAACGAAAGTGCTGAATTGTCTACTTTTGGAACACCGTTTGGGCGTTATTTCTACGGCTACCTTATGGAGTAATCTTTTCAAACTGCATATATTTTTCACAACTATTTAAGAATGACTAGCATTAAAGAAGGAATCATAATATCCAAAATTTAAAAAAAAAATACGTAAAACTCAACCAGTGTTATTAAATATGACAACTAAAAAAAAATATGCCTCATCCTATCGTTGAGCTGCAGGCTGACTTATTACATTTTTCCTCAGTCTCGTTCTCGTAAATACCGAACACAGAGCATATGTAACTGAGACGCCCTAAGTTATAGTTCTGTGCTGAGACGACATGTATGCATTATTAAAGCTTGCCGACCGAAGCTGTGTAATGCAACCTTCGGATTTGTATCAAATGAATATATTTACTGTCACTATACTTTTCCTTATCATAGAAAAAATAATAGGGATAGGGTGACGTCACTTTTACATATAGTCCATTTGCGGATCACACAATGTCTTGGCTACTGCATCACAGCTTACTCTGAGATCACAGCCACAGAACACCCTAACTACAGTTAGAGTGTTCTGTGTCACAGCATTATGTGACGAATCAAAATACAAAAAGTCCGCAATATGCAACACGTAAAACATTATATCTGACGTTAAGGAAATGAGTGACGTAAATGCCAAAACGTGAATATCTCCAACCTTTTTTATTTGTTGGAGTCAATATCACAGTGTTCCGTAACTACCAATGTTCTCTATTTAATGGCCAGTCCATATTATGACAACATTGACAACACCTAACCTATATTTAGTGGTTTATTTACATTTTAATTTTTCAGAGAATTGATTGGATTCTTTAAAAAAACTTGATTGTAATGGAACCGCAGACAATCGAACATTTCTTTGGGGTTTACCTGTTGTATTGTTTAAATCCGAAATACAAAGGTAGGACTTACATAGGCTATACCGTAGACCCCAACAGAAGAATAAAGCAACACAATAAAGGCAAACAGTTTGGGGGAGCTTGGAAAACGAGCAACAAGGGCCCATGGTGCGTCTATACATCACTTCAGCCTTCGCGAGTACTATGAATGTGTTTCAGGTCGATGGTGATGATAATACATGGATTCCCGAATGATGTATCTGCCCTGCGAGTGAGTATCAAACGAAAATAAGCGACTCGCTTTAGTTCATTCATTTCTCCACAGTTCGAGTGGGCCTGGCAACATCCACATGTCTCAAGGAGGCTGAGACACGTTCCTAAGAAAAAACCAAGGGAGAGGTCTTATGATTTTTGCTTCAGAGTTTTGACTGAGATGCTGAAAATCGGTCCGTGGTACAGATTACCTCTCAATATTAGGTGGCTCAATCAGGAGTTCATCAGAGAGTTTCCAGTGAGTTGTATATCATAAGGATCACAGTAATAATAATAATGAGTATACATTTCTTCTCACCTGTGAGAATGAATCTAAAGTTCAAATTGAATATTTATTTTACTATCGGTTTTACCAATATTTTGAAATAATTTTCACCAGGAGGAAATTAGTTTTTCAATTTGAAATTTTCCATTTCTCTGAATTGAAAGGATATATCAATAAATATTTATTTGTGTCGTGGTATATACTGATAAAGAATTTTGTACTTTTGTTATGTTGGCAAACGTGCACTGATTGAAATGGCACTTATTTCAATTAAATTGAATGAGTAATCACTGAGATATTATAGTTTGAAGTAGGCTCATGAAAACTAACAAAACTTCTGAAACAACCTATGAGCTGATTAAAAATTTAAACATTATAAAAAAATTAACCGACTCAATGAATGGACATTTTCTACATTAAAAAACAGACTTGAAAGAGGGGAAGAACTCTATTCTATTTGATCATTCAGTAAATTTTCAGAATCCTCAAATCTATCAATTTTTCAGCATTGCAAAATGGAGCTTCAAACCTTCCTTTTGCAAATGTACTACTTCATAGTGTTGGTTGAACTTATGTCCCTCTGTTAAAAGATGGTTTGCAAATGTGGGTCTGGTCTCCACATTCAAGAAACTACTTCTATGCTCTTCAATGCTTTGGGAAAAAGTTCTTCCCGTTTGGCCAATATATAGTTTCGTGCAAGAACCACAAGTTAACTCACGTACCCTTTATCTGTTCGACACTGAAATTTTGTCATTATTCTTTTCAATAAATTTGCCTAAATTTTTGTTTGTCTTGTAAGCCATACCCGATTCTTTCTTTTTAAAAAAAGAGTGATGTAATTGCTGAATAGATTATTTTGAATTAGTTTGAGAATTTTTTTTAGGTGCAGATGCTTCCTCCCATGCATATGTCGATTTGTCATGGTCCCATAGTAAGCAAGAAACTACCTAAAAGCTCCCAAGAACTAAGTCAACCTTCCGAATGTAGCAATCAGTGCAACATATGCTTCGAAACTGTCGAGGAACGACCACTGAGGTGTTTGAATAAAAATTGCAATCTGAACTGTCACATTATCTGTTTGTCAAAATTTTTTTTGCAATCAGGAGAGTACGTGCCTTTGGAAGGAAACTGTCCAAAATGTGATAAAACGTTTTTGTGGGGAGATATTGTACGAAAATATAAGGGTTGTTATAATAATATAGATGTTGAGATTAATGTCGATTCTGCTAATGATTTTTATAATTCCGACTCAGAATGATTTATGTATGTTATAGTATTCTAAAATGATTTTTGAATTTTTTTTAATACATGAAATTTGGTACATTTTTATTACTTATCTATAAGGATAGCCACCCTTATCCTTTGGGCGTGGAACGTCATTGTCGAAAATTCCAGAAACGAGTATCAACTTTTAATGAAAAATCAATGAGTCAAGTTTCTAATAACTGGTCCTTTTCTTTGGCCACCCTGTATACCATAAACCACCTCTGTGTTATTTAACTCGAAACACCACTAATAAGGAAGTCATTGAAGGGATGTTGAAGCGTTTTTTATTGGTAAAACGTGCACATTCTATTTTTCAATACATCAATAAAGGATAGAAATACACAGGACAGTAGTTTTACTAATGGAAAAACGATTTATATGTACAAATATTGCATAAGACAACACGGAAAATTCTAATTGCAGATCTTTAAGCCAAAAGAAATATAAATATGTGTTAATCACAAGGATACATACGAGGTCTGTTTAAAATGTGCATTTGCATACGAAGCATGAGCATCACTCAGAAATTGTTGAACGTCAACGGCTTAAAAAGGTTCATAACATTGAAACCAAAGTCCAATCGTTCCAATGGAACAGCCCAGGAAAGCTAAGTCAAGATTTTGCTCACTGTTTTCTTTGAGGACCGTTGGCGCGGTGCATCAGGAGTTCTTGCCACATAGTCGTACGGTCAATAAAGAGTATTATCTTGAAGTTATGCGGTGCTTGCGAGAAGCGAAACGAAGAAAACGTCCGGTATTGTGGAGAAACGATTAATGGCATTTGCATCACAATAACGCACATGTTCACTCGTCATTGCTTATTCGTAATTTTTTGCCGAAAACGAAGCTGTATCATGTCTCGGCCATTGTATTCACCAGATTTGACTCCGTGCGACTTTCTCCTGTTCCCAATATTGACGTTTTGCGACATCACCAGAAGATGGCAAATAAGACTTTGCCGAAACGATGTGGAAATAATATTTGAGAGGATCAAAAACGCATAACGTGGAGCGGAACCCGGAAAACAGCTCATCATACCTTGCCCATCATTCTATTTAGATATTTCTAGCTCTTAAATTCATCCCACAAAACAATTTGACACAGAAATTTCATTCTGATTTATTACCATACTCAAATTTGTCATATAATATTCACAAAATACCTCTATCTTTGTTTAAATGTTTACAAAACTTATTTTCCAGATGAATATTGAATAAAATGAAAAAATATAATGTTGAAATTTTCTGGATCTACATTTACAATTCAAATAAGTTGTTATATTTTCTCTCTCTCTAAATTTACTTGACGTTGCTTCCCACTCGGGCGCATTTGTCCAGGCTCCTTCTATTGTTGACAAAAGCTTCGTTGGGGGCGCAGCGGTCTTACTCGATGCAATGCTGTCACCCTTTGTTTTCGAACTTTTTCATTATAAAAACAATATACTTTTTTATTATTGCCTCCTGCTCAGGTGCCCTTTTGATTTTTTCACATATATATTTATCGGGTCGCCTCCTCGTCGGCAGACCTTCGGGTTTTTGAATTCACTTACACGGTCCCCTTTATGTGGTTATCCGAACCCTGCCTGGATACTGATGTGAATAAAGGGGACCCTCTCTTCATATTTTTTACAAAACTTTTACATATTAATGTCTTCACACTAGACAATCACAACATATACAGAAGCCTCGCGATAGCACATGGCATCCGTGTACCTGCATTGTGGACGAAAGTTATAGGCACCTCCGTCCACTACCACGAAACTCCTTGTTTCATTTTCACTCAAAGACAAATTATAAGATTCTCGGAACCCCGATCTATATCTTTGATATTGGCGCCGGTGTGTTGGTATGTTTCAACCTCCCAAAATGGCGGAGATCAACGAAAATAGATCAGATCAGATCAGAGGTGCTGATGTCGAGTGTCTCTTCTGATTGTTTATTATTCTGTGTCTGAAGTTTGTTATCTGTTGTCATTGACGTTACTGTCAACAAAGTGTCAAAAAGTGAGTTAAGAGTCTGAGGGAGGTGTGGTTATTTGGGTAAATCAAAATACGAAATTTTCGCCACAATGTCGGCCACGCTCAAGCCATACCTAACAGCAGTTCGTCATACCCTGACCGCAGCCATGTGCCTCGACAATTTTTCCTCCCAAGTGGTAGAAAGACACAACAAACCGGAAGTTGAGGTTAGGAGCTCGAAAGAACTTCTACTGAATCCCGTCGTGATTTCAAGAAACGAGAAGGAAAAGGTGCTCATAGAGTCTTCAGTCAACTCGATAAGGATCAGCATCGCTGTCAAGCAGGCAGACGAGATCGAGAAAATCCTCTGCAAGAAGTTCATGCGGTTCATGATGATGCGTGCGGAAAATTTCATAGTGCTTAGGAGGAAACCTATCGATGGTTACGATATCAGCTTCCTGATAACGAATTTCCACACAGAACAGATGTACAAACACAAGCTGGTCGACTTCGTCATCCATTTCATGGAGGAGATCGATAAAGAGATTTCTGAGATGAAGCTAGCTGTGAATGCTAGAGCTAGAATCGTGTCCGAGGAGTTTTTGAAACGTTTCTAATGGGTTCGTGATGAAACCTTCGGCAGGTGCTAATATCTATGATTTGGTCAGATGCAGTTTGTGGTAAATGTTCATTATATCGGCTCGCTTTGGTTATGGAAAAGTACTCATTAGACTTACGTATTTTTGTTAGCCGATCACCAATTAGTCAATACTAAGTACACTTTAAAAGATGATGCCACGCAAGAGTAATAAAACCTATTTCGAACACTTTTGGTAATGAAAATTCATGAAATGACACCTTCTGTTCTTGATCACTCTATTCATTTGCCGTTTCAATTTTTTTCCCAAAAAAACTCGTAATTTTATCCAAATTGTTTCTTTTAGCAAACTACATCATAATTATGGAACTGAATGATACTTTCACAATGAGCTTTCATAATGTTGGTTCTGTTGAAAATGTTACGAAATCAAACGAGAAATGAATGCAATGTAAAATTTATATGTCCACCTGAAAGATGGAATATATATTCATCAATGGCAAAGCTGACTAAAATTTTAGAAATTTGGCAACCTAATGTTCATTTTTTTACTTTTGAGTGTTGACCATTATATTTATTTTGCTATTAAACACACTCTTTCCTCACGGGAACAAAAATGCTGTTTCTTGACGCGTGTTTCAGCTATATAAGGAGATAATTAAAACTGCCATCTCCCAATGATGCTTACTTGGTTAGCAAAACGTGTGTTGAGAGAGTATTTTTGTTCTTGTGAGTACAAGTGTTTTTAATAGACTCAAAACTAGTACTTCTGGCTCAGAATGAATCCAAGACAAGCACTTCTCTCAATCACCAGAAATGCAATACTCTTCTCAATGCACGTTTAACCAACCAAGGTGGCTTCTGCAGGTGATGCAGTTCATAGTTCGCAATCCACACTTTGCTATTTCCATACTTTTTAGTAATCTTTGTTAGTTAAACGCATGTTGAGAGATTGTATTTTTGTTCAGATGAGAGAAACGTGTTTTCGATGATTGATTTTAAGTCTGAGGTCCAATTCTATCTATCTAGATAAGTCTAATTGATCTTTTTCAAAACTAATGAGAGCCATTGAAATGGATATGTATTTGCCGAGATGAATGGCGGATAATTATCAGTCATAATGTTCTAGACTACCTAGTTGTAAATATACTTAATTTATCATATTCTGTTTGTCAGGTTCATAGTATTTATTATAAGAGGTCTGTCTTGGACTGTATTTAGCAAAAACAGGGAGAAGGGGTATTATTTTTAGTGATGCAAGGAAATCAATGATTTTTTGGTGGAGAATTGAACTGCCATTATGAGCTTGTTCACATTTCTAAAGTTGATTTAATGTTTTTGTAATTTTTTTCAATAGTTCAGTTGAAAATTCAAATATAAATTGACATTTAACTCTTAAATATTGGTGAAACTGCTTTCCTACTCAACTGAAATTTATCTCAACTTGACTGGTTTCATTCTACGTTGATTTTTATTATGTAAATACACTGACTTGTTATTTTATGAAAATTAATAACAATGTCCACAATAATCCAGTTGATGAAGCTGCCATGTAGCGAAATGCGTCTCAAGATTTATTGTGAAAATTTTCTAATTTTCATCATGGATAATATCAGTTAATTCTACTCTGATTTCTTTTACCTCACAGACTGAAATATTCCCCTTTCAGTTCATCAAGAATATGTTGATACCCTTGTGATTGATTTATTTTTACCTTTTATACCTCTTTTGGCCATTATGAATCATTTTTTCTTTTTACGCTTTTTACATGTTTAAGAAAGAGTTTGTATATACCTAGAATGGTTTTGTGCCAACCTTGTGTAATCGAATGTAAGTCAAAATTGTAGTTCATACAAACTTTATTCTTTAATCTGCAATATCCAGTGTATAGGTTTTTTACATTATTTTTAATAAATGATTATATTTCTTATGATGCATTTTTCCGCCAAAGACCAAATAGAAATTGTTAGTTTTTATTGATTTAAGGCCAGAACAGTGCATGTAATTGCATATACGCATACATAACCTCAATAGGAAGTTTTAATTTGTTATTTAGTGACACAAAGTTTTTTTTTTATACAAAATACAATAATATATTTGTTTTCAGTCTAATGTACATCCAAGTTTCTTATGGTAACTTGAACGTCTGTAAAAAATAATTTTGATACTATGAAATGAACCAAAAAATATCATTAACAAATCCTATATTGCTACTTTATTATTATTAAGTAAAAATTTCAATGAAACCAAGTCTAGTTTCTAACCTAGGCTGTATTACTTAAAATAAATGCAACTAAAGCTGAAGAAAAACATCATTTATGGCAAATGGGAATATAACAGTTTTTAGTGAAATCATTCATACCTACTCTTCTTCAGGGAATGAGGTAATTCAATATTCAAAATTTATTTTGAAGAGAATAGTTCAACACAACCCATCAGTACTCGCACCTGATTTGAGAGATCACCTTAATACATTTTTCATGTATACTCGGTGAGTCGCAGAGATATAAATTGACTCTGCCGTTACTTGATGAAGATCGATAGTAATTTTATAAACTACACCTAACGATTTGTTCTTCACAAACTTCATTTTCAAAAATATTACGTTCTGCTATCACAGTAGCTTTTTTCGTAGTGAATAACAAAAATAAAATAAAGTATGTACGAAACAAAAATACTACAAAAAGAAGTGGTCACAATGTGAGACGCGATCTTTTTGAAAATAAAGTTTGTGAAGATCAAATTGTTAGACGTAGTTTGTGAAATTGACATTATTTAATACAGGAAACCATTTTTTTTCTTTCGCCTTGGATACATACGTGCAGGAATGCTACACAATGTTTTGGAGTTTTTGATTAAAAAATTCACACACAAGAAAAATTTCAAACTATATGAGTAGACTCATTTGGGTGAAATTGTTCTTGTATGTGAAATTCAATATATATTTCGCTGTTGAATATGCAATATGATATGGGAGAAAATGTATAGGTACTTTCAATTTTAGCTTGAAGTTTGTAACTGACAGAAACTTCTGTGCTTTTAAATATGTCATCATGAATTTTTTGTAATGATGTAATAATCTTTACTCCTTCCATTTGAAAATAAGATAATCTTCATTTATTGGAATGTCAAAGAATAATATAATTTACATTGTAATGTGAAATATGATCGCTAATCTGCATACCAATCAGCTGTTGTTCCTAGACGCTTTTGAATTGAACCACAGAACCAAAAGTCTAGGATTCAGTCACAGAATAGTTAACATATCTGTGATTCACTTCTTTGATTTGAAAATGAGTAATGAACAGTGATGCCAACTTGGGGGGTTTTCCCCCTAAATTTAGGGGATATAATTAGAAAAAGGGGTTTTTTG
>WOGO01000858.1:2729-20484 GCA_015342085.1 Leptinotarsa defecta | reverse complement strand
TATTCTGATCTTTTATCCTTCACGGGCGGCCTTATATGAGGCTCGTATTTGGTGGAGGTACTTGACCGAGTACAAGGTATCCCCCTGTATATTAATCTGCCGCGCTTTAGTAAATCCTGAAATCCCCGCTTGGGCTTTCCTATGATTATGAAAAATTTTCTGTGAAATACGTATGGAGACATATGTTCATGTATGAAATTGAAATAACAGAAGAGCTAGAGAGAAAGGATTTTTCCTATTAGTCTATTTTCTCAAGCAGCGGAGTAATAATAATAATAATAATACGCCTTTATTCGCCATAAAATGTACAATTTAAATAGACGGAAAGGAGGAAAAAACAACTTTCAGTATAAAGGTGAATAGACGGAGTATCAGAAAGGCTGCTTTTTAACTCAACCTGGAAATGAAGATAATTGATCAATAACAAAACAGTTGTACTGTGGTGACAAAATTGAAGAATTTGTTTATGCAACCGCTGTAGAAAAGTCATTTTTGTATTGCCAGGGTCGGGAACGGACAAGAGACTAGACATTCAAAGTAAGTCCTTAGTCTTTTTTTGAAGTTTTTAATAATAATAATTTATTCCAGTCAGATCACAATTCAAATGATTTTGGAACAGTCAAAAAAGAGAACACAGCACATGTATATATATAAAATCTTGAATAATAGTAAAAATTATAAAGTAATATTCTGATAATTATCAACAGTCATATACCTAGGAGTATAAAATATATACTTTAAATACATTTAAAATGCATTCAGGCACCATAGTCACTCAATAAAAAATGCATCTACCTTTATAGTAACTTTTACTGATTAGAAGCTTTCTCAATTTGTTTTTGAATATTCTGTAATTGCATCAGATCGGAACTCACAGGGTAGTGGATCATAATGTTTGAGTGCTTCATACAAGAAGCAGCGGATGAATATGGAAGATTCGTGTTTAGAGCTGACTAAAACTGAACTGATCCGTGTGGTGAAACCATTAACCATTGAGACTGTTTTAAGCTTCTTCAGAAAGGTTGACGAGATATCAAAACTTAATGTGTATTGGTGAGTAGGTGCAGTGTTCTGAGTTTCTCAATTTTTAATAATTCTGATTCTTGCATGGCTGAGGATATATGTTCATATTTCCGGATACCAAACGAGAAACGTAAACAGCTATTCTGGATACGCTGACTTCGAAGAGCATCCAAATGTCCATAAATAGTGTCGCAATAAAAATTGTTTTGACATGATTAGTGACTCGCATAGTCTAAGTTTTGATTTTGTTTCGAGCAAATCACGATTTGGAAACAGCTGTCTGAGGATGTTATAAGAAATTTGGTTCAGACAGCTGACATGTTCAGTGTAGCGAAATTCTGGATAAAACCACAATCCTGAATTTTTTACCTGGGAAGGAAGTATTTTATTTTCGATGCGGACTTGAGAAGTGGATTTGGTGAGCTCTCTATTCTTCGTAGGTCCAAACATCATCATTGCAGCTTGAGGTCATGGGTGGTATGGGCTCATACAACAGTAAGAACTAGAGCAATCGACATTTGAATTTTAAAATATTATTCTACAAGAAGATCCATACACAATGATCAGTGTTCTATTATGGTCCAAAATTATATAACCTGCTCCCAGTAGAATTAAAAACAATTATAAAAAATGATAAATTCAAATATAATATCAAGCGACTCATAATCAAAAACCCACAAAAATTTAACGTATACTGAAAAAAAAGAATTTTCTACATTAAATAGCAGTTCCTATACCATCTGCATCTTTCCTTATCAAGAATATACTTTACTCATATCTACCCTTGTTTTTGTTTCCTCTGAGTTTGAAAAACAATGTTGTTTTTTCTCAGTTACCATAGATTATATCATAGTATTATCATATTGTTTTTATTCTATAAAACGTACATACAGAACTCTTATCTTATCAATACAGGCATGTCAACATCTATCTGAAAGTTACTCATTCGAGGTAATTAAAATTTAATAATTATTTATATCATACAACAACTTGTATATTAACGTGAAAAAAAATTAATTTGATTTGTAGAAATGTCGCAGATGGCTTAAAAATCGTTATCAATATATGACTGAGTAGATTTAGAATCCCGAGGCGCAAAAGAAAAAAAATAACTACGTGTCGTCGGCATAGTGATTTACAAACAGATGGAAATCACAGATATACAAGCTGAAAAGCAAGGGCCCAATAATAGGTCCTTGTGGCACTCCCTTTGATACAGGCCAGGCTGTGTCAAATCATAACGAAATCACAAAAATTTGTTTGACCACTTTGTTATAATGAGCATTCATTACACTAGTATTACAAAAAATATCCCGTCAATGCATGCATGTTGCTGTTTTTAAAACAGTCTACTGCATGAAATAAAAAACGCAAGATCCCCTGGTATTTTCAAATACCAACTTAAGGAACTCCTAGCTAGAGAATGCTTTTAAACTATTGAGGAATTTTCCGTTTTGATATAATATCGATGTATCTCACAATTTATGGTAATCATTATTTATTGTAATAATTTCACATTGTTTTTTTGTCTTGTTGTCTTTTTTTTTGTCAACTGAACATTACCAGGAGTATAACAGCTGAATTCATTTCATATTAATTCACGAGATTGACTAGGCAGTCTATGTTTTGATGCATTTTTTATTATATCGATATATCAGTGGAAAACTGATAACCGTACTTAGTTTGATTATTTTATTCGATAGCAGAATTTGGTTAGTTATGACTAATTTTATGGCGATTGTTGATCTGAGAAAAAATGTTGATGAAATAACTTAGATAGTATTCTGCAATTTTTTTGAAGACTTCTGAATTATTCGGCTAGCGGAATTTATAAACAAATACAGTGTTTTTCCAATGTATCCGTCGGTAAAAACTCTTCGAGTTGAGTAATATACTCTTATTGAAGGGTATTTACCGCTAGCTCTTTGAAAACGCTGTTGATTAATCCTAAACGTTAAAAATAAGTTTATTCAAATGGACTCAGCATTTGATTACTTGATAATATAGAAAGAAAGCTCTCCAAACAACGTGGAATATTCACTTGTACTTGGTTTGAACATGGCTTCATTCATTATTTGATTTCACTAATGATGCTCCACCATCTGAATTTAAACATGAAAAGAACTATAACACTAACTCATGTGAGATGATGGGCAAATTAAAATCGTGAATAATGAATACCAACATTTATGTAACCATGAAAACATGAGAACGCACGTATTAAAATCAAAGTGGGTGGATCATATACGAATACCCACAAATGTAATATAGGTACAATTTTACTAACAATATTGTTTACATCGAAACACTAAAAACGAATATTAAATGGCTTTTATTTTACTTGGAGGAGTTTAGAATATGTCGCTATTTTGATTTTGTAATTGTTCTATTCTACAAATTCGTTCATGGATTTTTCAATTATATTGTGAGAAATAATTTTATTGTTATTTAACCTGTCTCTTATGAATATATTCCTTTTATATTTGAAATCGGTTGCTACTGGGTATTCATTCTCTAATTAGGGACACTCCATATTCAAAATATATAGTATAATTTCTTCATTGGGTCTGGCGAATTGCAGAATATTTTTTAAATGTTTTGTGTCATTGTTCATGGAATTAAATACTGATAATAATATATTCGTCATTGCTTCAAAACAGTTCAAATGGTATCGTCAACTTTCTAACTTATAAACACTCAAAACCATTACTATATACAAGAGTACACTGCAAGTCAAGGAGGATAGAATACAAAACAGCACATTAATAAATATTTAAGCAGTATTCAACAATATACCTAAAATTTTCTTAAAAATGCAAGAACATATGTTTATGGAAACTACTGAATACTGACAAAATTAATATCCACTCTGAAAAGTAGAATGACTTCAAAAACGATTACAGGTTTATTGTGACTATTTCAATCCTAACATATTTTTTCTTAAGTTCAAGTAAAAGAATGAACAGGGATACTTGTCTTGCAAAACTAGAGTCTGGGAAAAAATCATTGTTACTTCCAAATATATACACATCTGAAAAAACCTTTTTTTCGTAAACCATAACAAAATACTGTATCTCGACGCGCGTTTCTTTGTCCAAATTGGCATTATCAGGAGATGCTAAGATCAAGTTACCATCGTGTCCTGATGATGCTCACTAAGGTTGCGAAACGCACGTCTAGATACAGTGTTTTGTTCTGGAAAGGGGAAAATTGCTTTCTTTAGATTTATTTCACGGCAGAGGTTCTGCCTATAGAAAAATATACATACCGGTCGAAAACACAAAGTGAGGACAAGTTTAACATGTTATAATTTTCAAATAGTTCTTCGCAGCAATGTCTTAAGGAAGATCTAGCTACGTATCTGGTTATGTTTTTTGCTAACGCAGCTTACCACGAAAAACTATATAATTTCTAAATCATGATAGGTGTGATATATTCCTATTTTTCTCGTGAATTATACTGCAATAAAACCATTTGATTTTTTTTGATTATGCATATCATTGTTGAGTTACTTGATAAATTTGTTTGAAATATCAAATTTTTAATAGAATACAGCTGTGTTTGATTCACGAACCATCCAGGCGTACTGAATGGGTTACCTTTATAGCATAAATAGGATTAGCTCGCAGTAGTTCTTAGTTTTAATCTTCCTCTTTGAAGATGATCACTTGGTGATCGAAACACGTGTCAAGGAGTTAAAAATAACGATTTAGTGTTGGGAAAAAACTCCAGTAATAGTCGTGAAGTAACTTGGCTTGGAATATCTTAACTTTTTATTTTTAATTTTTGTTCAATTGTTCAATTTTTTCTTGTATTTTATTTCACTATTATTTCATTTCGGGTTTATTTTGCTTAATATAATTACTATTTTCAGGTATTTATTTCTAATTCTTTAATTTGATAGTTTCTTCAGGGATTTCAGATCATTTTATATAATATCAAACAATGGAAGTCCGAACTTATGAAATTCATGTTGATTTTATTGTTAATCAAGTAATATTTGGTAATTAGATAATATTATGGATAAAATGTGAATTTCTGGAAACTTGAAACATCAATATATAAATAAAAAACTTCAAAAGAATGGAAAAAATGACAATAAAAAACTCATCTCAAAGATATCGTGTGTATTCTATTACCACCATGAAAATGTTTAATGTAATAAAATTACAATTTTCATTTTCATTTTCAAAACATTTATAATACCTTTTTTTTAAAGTGATACTTTTCTCTCTATTGATTAACAATAGTAAAAAATTATTGTTGAAATAGAATCGCAATTTACTGTCAAAACCAAAAAAGCTTTCTCCGTATTCAAAATGTTACTTTTATGTTATTTTTATTACAATATATAATGAAATTTGGAACAATCATGAAATACAAATCAATTCAGAGAACTTAGATTATAAAAAAAAGGAAAGAAGAAAAAAATTAGTTGTTATATTTATATCGATATTTATTTTGACTTTTGTAACAGCTAATGGTTCATGATTTTTAGTTGAGTTTTGTTTTGGCAAAATTGGCAAAGAGAAGTTGGAAAAGTCAAAATACTCGGCTCGATTATCTAATAAGTGATACTTGAGTTTATTATATGAGTTTTTTTCAATAAAATGTAAATCTCTTCACTAGTTAATGGGAATTACACATTCACTGATCTCTCGGTCCAACAAATTTCAACGAAATCTGTTTTTCTTTCTTATTAATTACGCAATTTGATAAATATCTATTCGTTTTGAGGGCACCAGGCGATTTCGAAAAAAATATTGAGTGTACTACGTATTTTGATGCGTAGATTACGAATCCAAAAAAAGTGGCGCTCTCCCTTATTTTCAAAGTTACGGTTCTTCAAAGTTCACAAAATAAACTATTCAAAAACACAAGAATCTATTCACTAGGTTACCTTTACACCTTATTCCTTGTTAATTGACAGTTTTCAATTCAACAATCAACATTTTTCTTATAAAAAACTCAATTTAAAAACGAATGCTTCTTCTGGTGACATTCTTCTATTTTTAGGTTAGTTACTAGTGACATTTCAGAAAAAAGCGGTTGGTACTTGCCGCCGCCTACTATTTCAAATTCGTAGATTAATTTGAACGAAATTAATAAATCAGTGAAAGTAATATCTAATTGAATTCTTTATTTAGTTCAAGTAGGAGTGTTTCCAGCAACAATACGTTGTAACAATTGTAATGAAGAGTGCAAATTGAATTATGACGCTTTACTGTATTGATGTAACAAAAACCGAAATCAAAATTCCACATCAGTCGTACCAACTATGCCATTAAACTTAAAAACGTAAAACACAGAGGTATATAACCAAAAAGCAGCTCCGTAGGTACCTACATTTTTTAACATTTTTATTGGAAAAATGTTGACTGTTGAAGTGATAAGTGTCAAGGAAGGAGAAATAAGGTGTAAAGGTGATCTAGTAAATGAAAGCTTGTGTTTTTAAGAAGTTTATCTTGTGAAAAAGAAGGCTGAAAAGTTGCCCTTTTCTGAACTTTGAGGAGTCTTAACTTTGTAAACAAGGCAGAGCGCCGCTTTTTTCTTTCGAATTCCTAACCTGAGCATTAAAATACGTAAGTACACTCAAGCATTTTTTCAAAATCGACGGGTGCCCTCAAAACGAATATTTACCCGCGATTTAAAGTGATATATGAGAAGTCAGAATAATATATTTCTCCCGAGGAATATACAAAAGCTGCTTCATCCACTTATAACGAGGAATCAATCAAGATACGTATATGCCTCCATTCCCATAATTTACCAAGTATCGTGGCAGCCCAGAGTTAAAAGTTATTATGCCACATTAAAACACAATCATAATTCATTCTCAAAACCAAAAAAAGCTCACTTTATATTCAAAGAACAAACCCTTTTATTTAATGTCACTTTTCTATATCGGAGAGGCAAATGCTATCTTTATTGCGAAGCCTACTACTTCTCTCTCGAATTCATCGTTCGAACTCAATCGTCCGTCCTTCTCCATCATATTCACCTGGCCAGGTAAGAAACGTTCTCTTTCTATCGAAATATGTCAGATATTCATCCCACTACAGTGTAAAACCCTACTCTCCGCAGTATTGTTAACTAAACTCATACGTCTGAAAGAGTCGGAGATCAGTCTACAAAAGCTCGCAGACGAGCGAAGTCGCGTTGCTCGCTACGTGTGCGATATGAGAGTTCAGTTTGAACCTGATCAATTGTTGTTAAAGTAAAACGGCGTGCTACGAGTGGCTGATACCAGTTTTCGGATTAATTTGCATATAAAGCATGTGTTTGACCACTTCGATCGGCGATAAAACAGAATCGTACTACTAAAACAAACAGCCGAATATGGGTGCGTTCGCTAGTTTCGGTGGAAAACTGGAAAACCGCCTGCAGTGGGACAGTGACTTAAAACCGCTCCAGCCTAAATCTCACGCAAGTTCGGTGTACAAAAACTTATGCCTGGTGAGTGCCATTTTCGCGTTCAGTGTCGGTCTGACGATAGGAATCCTCATTCCGCTAGTGTACCTCAGGGCACCAGATATTAAAAACCAGACCAAACCGAGCGTTATCACCCCGCTGATCGCCAACTCAGCTGCTATAAGGACGATCTTTCTGAACAACAGCTACGGCTACAAGAACGAGTCCAAGTTTCCCACCGTGTCTTTCGTGGAAAACTTCTCCGGAGGGGAGAAGACCGACGAGACGCACATCGAGGACGGGATCTACTGGGGCAAGGACGTCGAGGCGGCCCTTCCCGAGGGCTACAAGGATAAAAACCACAACGTCTGGGGAGACTACGTCAAGAAGGCCGTGGGAATCAAAATGGAGAGCGGTTGCGGCAGGATGCAGAACCGCCTAGTGACGTTTCAGGACGGCTTGAAGGGGTGCGTTAGGTACCGGCAGAACACCGATCAGATCCAGGGGGAGCTCTTCAGCTTCTACTTGGCGAAGATCCTGAGGTTGCCTAACTTGGCACCCAGCGCCGTCGGCATAGTGGACCTGAAACAACCCCTGTGGCAGAACTTACGCAATGAAATCGCGTCAGCCCAGTGGAACTCCAACAGGCCCATAGTTTTAACCCAGTTCATCTCGAATCTGAACTCGGCCAACATCCCAGAGGTGTTCAAGCCGATCGAGAGGCATCTGAACAAGTACGACGTGCTGAACATGACCAAAAGCGAGCTCGTGGACGAGGAGAATTTGATAAGGAAGCTGGTCGAGCTGGCCCAGTGGTCCGATTTGATCATATTCGATTATCTGACGGCGAACTTGGACAGAATCGTGAACAATTTGTACAATTATCAATGGAATGCGAATATTATGGATGCGCCTGCGCACAATCTGGCGAAGAAGACGGACAGTGAGTTATTGGTTTTCCTCGATAACGAATCCGGCCTCCTGCACGGGTACAGGCTGTTGAAGAAGTACGAGATCTACCACTCGATCCTGCTGGAGAATTTGTGCGTCTTCAGGAGACAGACGGCCGACAGGATCAGGAAGTTGAAGCAGAAGGGGAACATCGGGCAGTTGTTGCGCGAGATGTTCGAAAGACAAAACAGTGAAAGAGTCAAAGACATTCTGCCGACGATTCCGGACAAGAGTGTTAAGATTTTAAACGAAAGAATAGACAAGGTTTACAATCAAATATCAAAATGTGAGTCTGTTTTTTCTAATACCTAGTTAGGAGGAGAGTTGTAGGGATTTTGAAATTCGAATGGGGACTATCGAAAGAAAAAGCATGCACCTACTAACATATGCTTTTTCATTCGATACTGCACCTAGTTTTTAGGTAATTTATTTATTTATTATACTCACGCAGCCGCCATATGCCATAATAAATTTATTTATGTCGCCATCGAATGGTGAAATTTTTTGAGCAAGTCACTTAATGGCTTAAATTGAAAGAATTTTTTTATTATTAGAAAAATGTGATATAAAGTAAATATGTCTGATAGTGTGTATAATACTGTACATATTGATATTGTGATTTTAGTCTCCAGAGACCAAATATTATTGTAAATATTTGTAATATTATTTGTAAATTTGTAAATATATAGATGATATAAATGCGAATAAAAGTTGATTCCGATGTCAGTTTTTGATTTCAAAAATGTCATTTTACATTTTTCCTCCGAAAAGTGAAACTCTTGTTTTATATATTTAGTCTTATATGAGAAAGAACACTGTGGAAAAGCAATCTTCTTTTCAACAAGCACTAAATAATATTTGATAATGATTAATATTGCATTTTTATGAACACTTGAAATGTTGATTGCAACTATCTCATATTAAAAATCAAACATCAAAGAGTAACTTCTGTTTTTAAAGGAAGAAAAATCAAGATACAAGAGAATTATTTTTATTTTATAGAAGTTAGGAGTTTGCTATTGCAGAAAAGAGAATTGAAACTTTCTATATTTTTACCACTTTTATTTGTAACTGTCATTACTGCAGTTTCGTCTTATAAGGACATTTTCAAAGTTATACATTAAACTAACAATGATTTATTACATTAGCCCTCATATAACACTACTGTAGGTAATAATAGAGGTACTTAGCTTGATGAGTACCTGAATTTTTGTTTACTATGACAATGTGGAAATGCTAATTTGAAAACCGGTGAGTAAACTAAATCGATAAAATAAAAGTGGTAAAAACTATAGAAAGTTTCAATTCTCGTTTCTTCATTATGATTTCCTACCACGTAGTAAGGGCTACATCCATCAAATTATTGAGTTTGCTATTATTGTCAATGTAAAACTGTGTAAATTTTTCAAGTAAAAGCCCTCGTTTCGGTTATTTCAACCATTATAATGAGTATTTTCAATCTCTTGATTGATCCAAATTGACTTTAAAACAATATCCTTGTCCATCAAGACTGAAACAACTGAATCTTTATATTTAACCCTTTGCATACGTCAGCACGTATCAGGAGAACCTTCATTTCAAATTGAAAGTATTTTTTATAAATGTTGAACATGCTGATAATAGTTTTCTGAATTTTAACTTGATCAAAAGAGCTGAGAAATATTCGAATTTGAAACATTAGACATATTACTTGTGATGCACTGTTTTGAACCTCGACACGCATTTCGATCACCAAGTGATCATCTTCAAGAGGAAGAGCAAACAGTATATTTTTATTATTTTTCCAGTCATCTTCAATTTTGTTATCCTAAGTTGTTAACTAAACTTTCGGAGGTCATTTCAACTGAATAATGAATTGCCTAGTGGATTGTTATACGAACATAAATTACATATTCATATAATTCATTATAAAATGTTCAGTTTATGAACAGCAAAGGCATCCTATTCTTAACCCTCAATGGGAATATTCAATTCACATTCATTCAAATCTACATCAAATTGATTAACGAATAGAGTACCTATTTATTTTTGATTGTGCCCACATTAATTATAAGAAGTTGCATTTTATCACTCATTCTTAATGCTTGTATCGGAAGTTAAAGAACCGGAGTACAACGTCTGTATTTGTTTCTTTGAATGGATATTCATATTATTTTGCATAATTTTATGCCACGTCTCATAATAAATATTCTCGAAACAAAACAGCTACAACATCGTAATTTGGTTGACATGCAAAATTCTGATTGAAACATTTTTCTCACGAAAACATGTGTTGAATAGAAGATTAATTTGAGAAAAATAGCCAATATGGTGAGAATTTATAAATTTCCAGTAATTTTTTCAAATCATCACGAGTTCTGCATTTTTATTATTGATGGATAGTCAGATGTTTTACATTTGAAACAATTAATAAATCAAAAATACTGTTTATAACAAGAATGCTAGTGAAATATACGTACAGAACGTGGCATTACTATATTTTCTAGGTTAAGTTTCACACTCATATTGAGTGACAAACTCTTTATTTCGAGAGAAACTACAATACTACCTCCTGAGAAGTAAGTAAATATTTGAGTAAATGACTAATTTATTTTTTTCACAAAGTAATAAATATTTTGTCGAGTATTGTGAAATGAAAATTTCATTTTGTTTTAATCGGCTCTATATTAAAAACAATCATCATCGATATTTCATAATTAATGGTTAATGAAAAGTCATAAAAATATCTACTATCTACTTCCCTTTTATTTTTGTTGACTATGGTGATTGATGTCCTGTGTGTTCCAATTCACCAGTTTAAAACAAATTTGATTCTGAAGAAGGTAGTGTTGTTCCAATATCCATATTCTGAGAAATTTCTTCTACTAACCAATAGGTATTATTCACTCCATTAACGAATGCATTTTTGATTTATTCAATCTCAATATAGTCTGTTTCACAAACCTCAGGAAAAAACCATTGCTTGCTTTATGAGTTATCATAAATTGTACTTCAATGTTTCATAATAAAGTTTGTTGAAAAGTCATATGTTGTGAAGGGTTTCATTTAACATGAAGAGTCTAATTTTTCAAATTATTGACTTTCAACTTTAAAAAACTGTAGATTCTTATCTTAGCCGCTCAGCAAAATTATGACGTATTACATAGTATGATTCAACAAAATGTTATTTTCTCCGTTAAACGAAGAATAAAAATTTTGGAACAAAGTACAAAATTAGCCTAAAATTATGGTTAAAAAATAAATATGAAAATTCCAAGTGGTTCTGTTAGAATAACAGAGGTGAAAAATAATTGATATCAAGTTAGCGCAGCTATCCTAATAAAATTCTTGATAGTAATGGAGTGTTCAAATTCCTGTTACCAATAATTGTCATTCCATTCAAAAATGGTTCGAAAAACACATTTATCTAGAAAGTATTGCATTTTTCGTGTAATATATTGCACTGTAAGAAACATTTGCACAATTGGGCAACAAATCAATACGTATATTGGATTTCTTCATAAGTTTTTTCAGTAGTAACCAGACGTAATTTCCATTTTATGTCCGTTGGAAAATTCAATATTTGGGAAGAAGAATTATCATTTTTTTCCAGTTAGCAATGTAATGCTATATTTTGGTTATTTTTTTTGACAGTGAGCTTCGTATTGCACATTTACTAAAAAAAATGAAGTAGGTATCTTTAGACTATATTTTTTATTCGAAGTACATTTATTTACACAAATTTAGGGTTAGTCCAACTCATTGTTCTGATGTTCATGGTGTTCAAAATTCCAGAAAGGCTTTCTTTGTTATTGCAGAAAAAAACGACTTTGTTAAAACCAATCACATTTAGCAAGAAACACTGTTGATAACAAATTCAGTCAGAGCGACGATAACAGATTTTTTTAATTCATACTGAGTGAAATTATGAATTCGAACTCAACTACGGAAACACAGAAGGTTGTTCATAAGTTCTCATTCTTTCTTGGAAATATCGATCTTGGAAATATCGGCTTTAATCTCGAAATTTTGACTTCAATATCAAAATCTCGGGATTTTAGAGGCCACATATTGTTACTACATATTTGTTTCTTGGAAATTTCGAGATTCGAGAGACCACATATTTTTATTAATTGTTTCTTGAAAATTCCGGCTTGAATTTCGAATTTATTCTCGAAACTTCGATTTTAAACACCAAATAACGAGGTTGAAGTCAACATTTAGAAAAAAACATATGATAAAAATATGTGGCTGTTCTATGGGAGCGCAAAGGGCCACATATTTTCATTATTTGTTTTTTGAAAATCCCGACTTCAATCTCAAAATTTCCAATTTAAACTCCAAATTTTGAGGTTAAAGTCAATATTTCCAAAAAAAAAATAATAAAGATATGTGGCCGATCTACGGAAGCGCAGAGGGCGACATATTTTCATTATTCATTTCTTGTAAATTCCGAGATTCGAGAGGCCACATATTTTTATTGATTTATTCTTGAAAATTTTGACTTGAATTTCGAAATTTCCACTTTGAATTCAAAATTTTGACTTCAATATCGAAATTAAGAGGTTGAAATCGACATTTTCAAAAAACAAATAATGAAGATATGTGGCCGTACTACGGAAGTGCAGAAAGGCCACATATTTTTATTATTTGTCTCTTGAAAATTTCGACTTTATTCGAGTCCAGATTAATGTCGAAATTTCAAGATTAATGTCGAAATTTCGAGATTGAGGTCGAAATTTCGAAATTAAAGTCCAAATTTTGAGTTAAAGTCGAAATTTCGAGTTTAGTCTCGAAATTCCGAGAATAAAGTTGGAATTTGATAAAACAACTAATACATATATGTGGCACTATTGTGCTTCCGTATATTTCTAAGATGCCCAAGATTTCATTCCGGGCTGTCAATTTCATTGAAAGTTTCCAGGTTTTACGAATTTCAGAACTGAGCCGTTTCACATCAACTAGTAATTGACTTCCAATTAGAGTGAAGTAGAATATTGGGGCAGATCTTTATTTCGTGAATAACAAACACGAGATATTATAGTAAATGAAGCCGAAATTATTCGACTATCAGATTTAACCTCGAGAATTTGACCTACGATCGGCACTTTTTGCATGTTAGAAATATTTATCCATAAACCATTGATGCCGAAACCCAAAAAGGAATATGACTTAATGATAGTGTGGAAAATATCTGACACAAAAATATGGCTGGGAAAATATGGCGTAATTTGAGGTCCACTTTCTGTTGTGAATGATAAATGCCCTATAAAGAGGTAGAAATAATTATACACACGGTTCATTTTTGGGCATATCATTTGCATAGCATTTCTGAAATTTCACTTTAGATAATGGAACAATGTTGCCGAGAATGTGTTTTTGTTCGAATTGCTCGACTGTGATTTCATTCCCAGGATGGTCGAAAATATTCTTTTACTTTATTTTAGCCACCTACGAATTCGCGGAACAAAATAGTTACGGTTTGGTTTTTTGCGAATTGGAGGTTAGAACACAATACTTTTTGTGTAATGTTTCGAAATGACATAGTTGTCTTGTTTATTTATATAAGATATAGATTTGTGAAGCGATGCATAGAAACCCCAGATTCGTTTTTGTTTTGTCAAAAACTCTCGACGCTTTGTTGTCAAAATTACAGTCATACGGCATTCGTGGGGTAGCACATTCCTGGATTTCATCATTTTTAGAAAATAGACAACAATTTGTTACAATTAGTAACCACAGTACGAGTACTTATGATAAATGTAATTCAAGTTTGTTAAATATTTCAATGGGTGTTCCGCAAAGATCGGTATTAGGGCCTATATGGTTTATTTTATATACAAATAATTTTGAATCACATATTAGGAATACTTCTTTAACAATGTATGCCGACGATACGTCTTTAATAGTATCTGACATGGATGAAAACTCACTTTTAAACAAATGTAAATATGGTTTGCAATCTCTTATGAACTGGTACGGAACTAATTCTCTATCTCAATGCTAAAAAAACACAATTGGTGAGATTTCATAATCGACAAAAACATTGCGTGCCTATTCAATTTCAAATTAAGAACATGTCAATTCTGGGAAAAGAAGAGACAAATTTTTTGGGAACTACCATTGATGCATGTTTGACATGGAAACAACACTGTTCGAATTTAATGAGTAAAATTAATTCATTAGGTTATCTTTTTAGAAACCTAACAGATATCTTGACAGATCAGCAACTTTTGGCACTATACCATGCTCAAGTAGCTTCCAGACTGAGACATGGCATATGTATGTGGGGTAACTCGACTTCGATATCAAATGTATTCGTTGCGCAGAAGTATATTTTGAGAATAATGGCCAAAGCCTCAAAAAGTACAGAAGTTTATTTAGGCAATTTAACATTTCAACTCCTGTCAGTATGTATATATTCGAATTGTCAATTTTTGTCTTTAAAAACAAACATAAATTTATTACCAATGAAATCATACATAGAAGGAATACTCGTCCAAAATATAACTTCCACATACAGTAAATATAAGGTTACTTCTAATTCACCTTATGTGATAGGCCCAAATATCTTTAATAAGTTACCAAAAGATATTAAGGACCTCAATAGAACTAATGAATTTACCCGAAATCTGAAAAAGTATTTAATTGATAGTTGTTTTTATAACCTAGACGAATCATAAAATAGTTTTCTTTTGTATTGTATTTTATATTATGTGTTAATTTTAGAGTGTTTTATATTGATACGGACACTGCCTTTTCATGTGTTCTCCATTGCTGGACAAGGCCTATACATACTTATATGTCAAACGGATAATCAATAAATAAATAAATAAATAAATCTCAAGTTTGGTTTTGAGGGTAACAAACTATTACAAGCAAGCAGATTTGACCGAAATTCCTTTCACAACTGTACTTATAGTCAAAAACAAACCTTATAACAGAGGTCCAGTATTGGACCTCTGTCATATATATAATGTAATGTTATATGTCATATAGCATATGACATATAACATTACAACTTCATGTGACCGAAAGAGACAAATCTGCTCTTGTCAGGGTGTAGTACCTATACACATAATTCAATTTCACTCATTTTGTTAAAATTGAAAAGGAAACGGGAATTCAAACAATGAGAGAAAATTTATAGGAATCAAGATGGAGAAATAGGAATCCAAAAAAGCTTTGGGAAGCTTCGTCAATACTTCAGAGGTATTAAAAAGATACTGATCTAAAATAATAGATACTGAATTGTTTTTTTATACAAACAAACTCAAAAACAATTCTAGCGATATTTTTACCAACAGAAATGTAAATTAACAATGGGTAGGTAGGTACAACAAAATCAAAATAAATTGTCCACAAAAGTCAGTTATTTGGCGGGCACGCCAGGAAAACCGGTGGTTGAGAGAATAAATTTGGCGAAGGCTGTAGTTGAAAAAATGTCAAATAATTAAAAATATAACTACAGTAACCAAGATATTGACAATTAAAGGAATGAGAGAAATAGTTGTGTTGGGAACATACCTCCCTATATAGTGAAAGGTCACCATCAAGTTGAAACAGTGTGAAAAGTTAGGGTGATGAAAAAGAAAGAAAAACTTAAGCAAAAAAAGAACATGGGACAGTGAAAAGGAAAGGAAAGTGCTAAATATATATTTTCTCAAAAAGAGGCGACGAGATAAAAAAAACTAAGTGGACTGAGTTGCTTTATGTTCCTTGTCACTAAATTTCACTTGTCGTTGATGTTTTCCACAACAGTTCTCATATTTCTACTGTTTAAACCCATTATGTCTAACCTGTTACCGACCATCTTTCTCGGGTTACTAGACTTGCCTCGGAAACTTTCAAAAGTAATTCGATATTTTCCACCAACTTTTGCGACTTCTGACGACCCCAACCACCGATAGTGTAAATATTTTCCCCTCAACTATTAATTCCTACCTGCTTTTTTCAAATCGTCACGCCGCAACGCCTCAGAAACGATCAGATTACAAGAGCCTGCTAGATATTGGAGAACCGCCGCACAGATATGGCGTAGAACGCTAGCACCCTCTGGTATAATTCCGACCAGTGAGTGTGTAATACCCGTGGCGCCCTCTTAACGGCGAGAATGCCTTCCGCTCCAATGAGTAAATTATTCTCACCGATCGATTCTATGTCCACGCCCATTGTAGACCGCTATTGGCCGACTGGTGCGACGGCTCGTCCTGATTGGATGGCGAGCTAGATCTGTTGACAGTTGTAAACACCTAGAAAGGTGTACATAGAGCATCCGCGTATGGTCGAGTGATAGATTTGTGGACTGTATGTTTATTCGATTCAGTTTAACTCGTGTACCGTCTAAGGGAGCAGTAAACTGCTGGTTAGTTGACCGTTTGGGTTCGTGTTGAGCGTGCTTCAATTTTTGTAGCTCATTGAATCTTGACGCTTCTCTAGTCAAGTAGCGAACAATTGCCTAATTGCTCAAAAGTAATTTGATTTCTTATTTTAATTGGAGATCGACGAGCTCGATTGTTTTTTTGACTTGGTTGATTTGAGATTTTTTGAACGGGACGTGTTTAGGCGTGTGTTGGAACTTGGTGATTTTGTTCGATAGAGTAACGACGAGCGGTGTCATTCAGTATTACTTTTTCTATTGAATGTAAGTACTTTATTTTATAAGAATGGTATCTCAGAATAAATAACAACTGTATTTTTGTTATTATGTATTTTACATAGAAAATTAAACTTGGTTAAGTATGTTGAACTTTTCTAGAACCATGTACTTAGATACATCCTAATTTTACATTCCATTTCTGCTGAAACTATTGATATTTCATTCTGTTCTTATTATTCCAAAATTTAGTGTAGTATAGTATACTTTTGACTATCTATGTAGATGTCAACATTTTGACTTCATAAGTAGGTACCTACATGAAATAATAGCACACAAAAAATGTTAGTTACCTTGTAATAGGTATTTACTTCATTTCAGTATATAACAGTATATAAACAATGTAATTTCATTACATAAATATCAATAAGTCATCTAAATATTGGAGCAACATTTTTTCAACTACCGACGCATCTTCATTCGAAATCGGAGCCGTATTTGAACTTGTTCCGTTGAAATCAAATAATCATATTCAAAATGTAAATTAGATAGGTACTAGCTTCTATAAATATGGATCTCATCTATAGGTATACTTATTCTTAATAATTTTATAGCAGGTATATATCATCACCAACTTTAAATCAAAGACTACATTCAAAATTGAATTATTATCAATTCAACGTTATTTGCAAAACGCCGGGGAATTAAAAAAAATAATCCAGAATCATAGTATGAATACACTGACCCATTAATCGATGAAAATTAATGACACTATATACATGATGATAATTTTAC
>WOGO01000857.1:0-20488 GCA_015342085.1 Leptinotarsa defecta | reverse complement strand
CTCACGAAAACCAGGCCACCAAACGCGGACTGCGATTCCAAGAATTGCATTTACCGGATACCCTTTGAGTGCGGAAAATCCTATATTGGTGAAACTTAAGAGGCCATTGAATGTTCGCATTGCCGAGCACAAGAAACTCACACAGCGAGGGGAAACCAGCAAATCAGGAATAGCAGACCATGTTTGGACCCATCAACACAACATCAAGTGGTCCCAAGCTTAAATCCTGCACAGAGAGGAACATTGGTTTAGGAGAAAATTCAAGGAAGCCGCATACATGTTGTCCAACAACGTATTCAGCCAGGCCAGCGTAAAAATACGCAACATATGGAAACCCATCATCAAGTGAAAAATGGCCAACTCCCGCCAAAACGGTCATCTCCCACGGAATCGGTGAAGCGGAAAATGGAAAGCAGGGATAAGTGAAAGTATTTGAAGGACCTATAAATAGTCATCTCTTGGAGGAATCAGTCCAGTCATTACCCGAAGACGATTGTAGATACTAACAATCGAAACGTCGTGAACTAACGTGACTTGGAATCTCTACACTTTTCATTTTCTTTTTTCATTCCTTGATTTTTATTTTGTTTTTATTTACTCAATTGTTTCATTTTTACTTGTAGTTTATTTCACTATTATTTCATTTCAGGTTTATTTTGCTTAATATATTCGTTATTTTCAGCTTTTCATTTTTAATAATTCTTTTTTAGTTGTTTTAGGGATTTCAAATCATTTTATATAGAAGACAACGGAAGTCGGAACTGGTGAATTTCATCATGAAACATTGTCAATCACCTTCAAACAAAAATTGTCATGGTTCTGAAAACTGCTCCAATATGGAAGAAAAAACTACGAGGAAGATAATGATTCAGACGAAATTGTGGATGGAGAACCAATGCAGACTGGAAATGATATTGGAGACGAAGAAGGTGATGGTCTTGAAGGTTTCGAATATCAACTAGAATTGGAAAGGTTTGTAGAATTTAACGATAAAGAAATGCCATCAAATAGACAAAAACTAATGGATAAGTGATCAAAATTCAACATAAAGTATTTATAAATGACAAGATTAACGTTTTCAAAAATATTATGATTGATATCGTAATCAGAATGAAGTATCTGAATTCGATAGTATAATTTACATGTGAATTTATATTCTATAAGATTTTCTGTGACATGAATATAATTAAAATCAAATGAATAACATTTAAACTGAATAAAATTGCAACAAACACATTTTTTGGATGAAATTGTACATAATGATTAAAGAATTTTGCTCGAATTTGAGTTCATTTCTATTTTTTGCATTCTCTGAGAACATTTACTATAGTAATTTATATTTTTTTCACACCATCAGAAAGTGGAGATTCCAACGAATAGAAAGCATACCGACTTTTTGAAAAAAGCTGGTATTTTGACGCGGGAATTTTCGATTGAAACTAGTGCTTTTTGATATCAAGTCAAAGTAAGGTTAAAAGATAAATATTTTGAATCAAATAAATCACAGTATATTTGGGTCATGAAAAGGTATGTTCTCTCCAAATTTTGTAGGAATTTTTTTTGAAAAAGATAAAAATAAAAAACCAAAAACTTGTTTGTTTGAATTTTTCACATAAACTTTGAGGTTATGTGACAAAAATTGTGGATACAAAAGATGTAGATATTTTTATCACCTAAAACATTGCCGTTTATTTTTTTTCCATAGGACTTGCCATTTTTTCACATGGAAACTCACACCCTACTACTTACCGAACTCAGATAGCCCGTAATTTATTTTTCATTTCATTTTTATCATATCAAACCCCTTTTCTAATGGGTTTCATCCTACTGTTATTTTTTTTTTTTTTGGTTACAAAAATTATCGACTCTGGTTTATACATTTCTGTCCTTCATTTTCTGTATGTCAGACGTCACGTCCCTTCGTAGCTCATGGCGGAGTCGTGTTTGTTTTTCAACAGATAGCATGCAAAGGTTGAATTCGTTTTCTTCTTCGTTTTTCTTCTTTCGAAATCAGAAATTCTGGTTTTGGAATTTACCAGATGTTCTTCCACTATGAACTTTTGGGCACAAGCCATATTTCAGCTTGTAGACACTTGATTTGGATTTGTTGTTTCATATATGTCTACCTAATCTACCTAAGGTATTATCAGTCTTGACTATGATCAATATCTTGATGTCCTGTTAGTAATCTAATAATTTCTTCTGATAGATTTTTTGTTTGTCAGTGTTTTGTAAGTGTCAGTATTATTTTTGATGTGAGAGTGTTCTTGTTTAACGGCTTGTTTAAATAGTTTTTTTGTCGAGGATGTGATTAAATATTACAAATTTAGTTATTTATTGAAATTCTCTGTTGACATAGGGATGCATACTAATGGGTCTGTGAATTATGCTGTGATGAGCTGCTAGTTAATGTTGGTAAGAATGATTGAAATGGTTGTTGATAGTTGGATCTGCTGAATCATTTTTTTTGTTTTTCTGACTCAGATCCAGAAAAATTAACGAATCATTGGTTTCGAGTTGTACTGTGAATATTATGTTGTGGTGAATGGACTTGATGTGTTGGAGGAGTGACTGTTATTGTAAATATTGTTTTCGTTGTAATATATGGTGCTATTGGATTCAAAATAATTTTCGTTTATACATTTGGTGTGAGTGGATGAATCGAAGGGTATGTGTTTCATCAGTTCGGACTTCCATTGTTTAATATAATATAAATTGATTTGAAATTCCTGAAAATAATTAAAAAGATTGACCGAAAATAACAATTTTATTGAAGAAAAAATTAAAATTACAAAAAAATAACATACAAGCAACAACCAAAAAAAATAAAAATTTGAAATATCATTAAAAGCTGAAAATTAAAAAATATTAACAAAAAATGAGAAACTACAATTAAAAGATTCCAAACCAAGTTATGTCACGACTTTTCGATTGTTGGTATCCACAATCATTTTCGGGTCATAGCTGGACTTATTCCTCCGAGATCTGACTATTTATATGTCATTCATTCCCCTCTTCCCTCTTTCCGTTTCATTTTTTTCAGCGGGAGATGACCGTTTGGCGGGAGTTGGTCGTTTTTCGCTTGATTATAGGTTTCCATATGTTACGTATCTCTACGCTAGGTTGACTAAATGCGTTGTTGGACAACATATACGCGACTTTTTTGAATTCTCTCCTAAACTAGTGTTCCTCTTTGTGGATGATTTCAGCTTGAGCCCACTTGATATAATGTTGATGGGTCCAAACATGCTCTGCTATTCCGGATTTGCTGGTTTCTCCTCGTTGTGTATGTTTCTTGTGCTCAGCAATGGCCTCTAAGTTTCACCGATGTATGATTCTCCGCACTCGCAGGGTCTCCGGTAAATACAATTCTTGGAATCGCAGTCCGCGTTTGGTGGCCTGGTTTTCGTGAGGCTGCTACGGATAGTGTTACCAGATCTGAAGCAGGTCCTGATGTTATACTTGGACCCAATATTTCTTATCCTTCTTATCCGAAAGCACGGTCTAGTAGAGTCTTGACCGTGCTCTCGGGCTCTGTAATACAAAGGATGGTTTCGAAAAGGACCTAGGCATCATCAAAACTAACTTTCAACGGAATGGTAGAACAGGCTTTAGCTAAAAGACAACCAGTACTTGTACTTCCCTACATCAGAGGATTATCGAAAAGGATAAGAAGGATTCGGTCCAAGTATAACATCAGGACCTGCTTCAGATCTGGGAACACTATCCGTAGAAGCCTCACGAAAACCAGGCCACCAAACGCGGACTGCGATTCCAAGAATTGCATTTACCGGATACCCTGCGCGTGCGGAGAATCATACATCGGTGAAACTAAGGGGCCATTGAAAGTTCGTATTGCTGAGCGCAAGAAACACACACAGCGAGGAGAAACCAGCAAATCCGAAATAGCAGAGCATGTTTGGACTCATCAACATAATATCAAGTGGGCTCAAGCTGAAATAATCCACAAAGAGGAACACTGGTTTAGGAGAAAATTCAAAGAAGCCGCGTATATGTTGTCCAACAATGCATTTAGTCAAGCTAGCGTAGAGATACGTAACATATGGGAAACCTCTAATCAAGAAAAAACGACCAACTCCCGCCAGAGGGTCATCTCCCGCTAAAACCAATGAAGCGGTGAGAGGGAAGAGAGGATAGGTGAGAGCACTCGAATGACCTATAAATAGTCAGATCTCGGAGGAATATGTCCAGTTATCATCCGAAGACGATTGTGGATACTATCAATCGAAACATCGTGACATAACTTGGTTTGGAATCTTTTGATTTCAATTTTTCATTTTTGGTTAATACTATTTTTTAATTTTCAGCTTTTAATAATATTTAAATTTTTTATTTTTTAGGTTATTGCTTGTCTGTTATTTCTTTGTGATTTTAGTTTTGTGTTTATTAAAATTGTTATTTTCGGTTAATCTTTTTAATTTTTTTCAGGGATTTCAAATCAATTTATATTATAGTAGACAATAGAAGTCTGAACTGATGGAATACACCACGAAACATTGTAAACCACCTTCAAACAAACGAAGGGTATGTGTAAAACAGTCAAACTGATGACGATACTATGTAGTGAAATGTTTATTTGAAATTTGTAATTATTATCATGAAAAGAGTTGAAGCATCGATCAAGACGCATGTTTTGAAAATATTTTCTGGAATACGAATGCTATAACTTCCATTCAATTTTATTTCTCGAGTTTCGACAAACAATTGAGCTGTTGGACTTCTTCGCACTAATTCGCCACTCGTTATATTAACTGTACTCTGCAACATATTTTTCCATTACAGCAATTTCAGATTCATGTTTGTTTGAAGGTGTTATCACCCGAAGACGATTGTGGATACTAACAATCGATACGTCGTGAAGTGACTTGGTTTGGAACATTTTAATTTTATATTTTTGATTTTAATTTCTTGTTAATAATATTTCAATTTTTCAGCTCGTGTCAATTGTTTTTTTTTGGTTGTTGCTTGTATGTTATTTTATTGTAATTTCAGTTTTTGCTTGATAAAATTGTTTTTTCAGCTGATCTTTTTAATTTTTTATACAGATTTATTCAGGGATTTCAAATCAATTCATATCATATTAGACAATGAAAGTCCGAGCTGATGAAATTGCATTCAGATTCATGCTTTATATCAATTCAGAATATAGACAGAAATCCTGACGAACTAATAGAAAAGAAGAATTGAAAAAGAGTAGCTGAAAATAACAATTATATTAAGCAAAAAAACCTGGAATGGATTAACAGTGAAATAAAGTACAAGTAAAAATAAAACAATTGAATAAAAAATTCAAAAATGTAAATAATAAGCTAAGAGATTCCAAACCAAGTAACTTCACGACGTTTCGATTGCCGATTTTCATTCGTCTTCGGGTGATGACTGGACTAATTTCTCCGAGAAATGCCTATTTATGGGTCATTCAAGTACCTTCACTTATCTCCGCTTTTCTTCTTCCGCTCCACCGGTTTAGTGGGAGATGACAGTTTGGCGCGATTTGGCCATTTTTCGCTTCATTATGGGTTTTAATATGTTGCGTATCTCTACGCTAGTTTGGCTGAATACATTGTTGGACAACATGTATGCGGCTTCTTTGAATTTCCTTCTAAACCAATATTCCTCTCTGTGTATCATCTCAGCTTGGGACCACTCGATGATATGTTGATGGGTCCAAACATGCTCTGCTATTCCTGATTTGCTGATTTCTCCTCTCTGTGTGTTTCTTGTGCTCGGCAAGGCGAACATTGAAAGGTCTCTCAGTTTCACTGATATAGGATTTTCCTCACTTACAAGGTATCCGGTAAATGCAATTCTTGGAATTGAATTCTTGGAATCGCAGTTCGCGTTTGGTGGCTTAGTTTTCGTGAGGCTGACACGGATAGTGTTTCCGGATCTGAAGCACGTTCTGATGTAGTTGGACCCAATTATTCTTATCCTTCAGGATTATACCCTGATGTAAGTGCAAGCACTGCTTGTGACGTCTTTTCTTCCTTGCAAGACTCCTGCCGTCCATTAGCTAAAGTCTGTTCCACTATCGCTTTGGAGTAGCCATGCCGTTGAAGATCATTTTTGATGATGTCTAGTTCCTTCTCGAGACTTTCCTTCGTATTACAGAGCTCGAAAGCACGGTCTAATGGAGTCTTGATGATTCTTCTTTTAGTCGATTGATGGTGCTTCGATTCATGGTTCAGATACTGTCCCGTGTGAGCGAGTTTTCGGTATACAGATGTTACGCACTCAAAATCGGTCCTATTAACCAATTGGTATAAGAATGGCAAGGTGGAAGTGATAAGGGGTATTACGCTGTATATGTGTTTCAGGAAGGCATCTACTTCAGTATTCTCATATTATAAAAGTGTCGTCAATGTATCTCAACCAGACACGAGGTTTTTTATGGGTTTCTTCAGTGTCCAGAGTTTCAAACCACTCCATATATATGTTGGCTATCACTGGTGAAAGTGGTGATCCCATTGGCATTTCTTCATCTTGTGTAGGAGGAGCGACACCACGAATCCAACCACCATTAATCGACTGAAAGAGGAATCATCAAGACTATTAAACCGTGCTTTCGAGCTCTGTAACACGAAGGAAGGTCTTGAGAAGGAACCAAACGCAGACTGCGATTCCAAGAATTCCATTTACCTGATATCCTATGATATCGGTGAAACCGAAAGGCCTTTGAAGAAACACACACAGCAACGGGGAAATCAGCACATCAGGAATAGCAGAGCATTTTGGACCCATCAACATAACATCGAGTAGTCTAGCGTAGAGATACGCAGCATATGGAAACCCATAATCAAATGAAAAATGGCCAACTTCCACCATTAAACCGGTGAAGTGGAAAAAATAAAGCGGAGATAAGTGAAATGACCCATAACTCGAAGGAATTAGTCCAGTCATCATCCGAAGACGATTGTGGATACTAACAATCGAAACATCGTGAAGTAACTTGGCTTGGAATCTCTTAACTTTTTATTTTTGATTTTTTTGTTCAATTGTTTTACTTGTAATTCATTCCATTGGTATTTCATTTGGGTTTTTATTGCTTCATATAATTGTTATTTTCAGCTATTCTTTTTGAATTCTTCCGGAAATTTCAAATCATTTTATTCAATATCAGACAATGGAAGTCCGAACTGATGGAAATTCATCATGAAACATTGTCAGTTATCTTCAAACAAACAGACGTAGTCTTTAGATGTTCTTTAGGCAAATAGTTATTTGCCTCCTATTTTTCGAATGTGGACGCACTTGTGAAATCGTGCGTTTTTGTTCAATTTTCCACGACAAATCTAATAAAAACTACCATGTATTTCTAAAAAATTCAAAAGTTGCAAACATAATTGAAAAAATTAAAATTATTTTTGCGAGTATTTCATATACGTTGAAAATTTTATGGGAATGCTCATAATTGTGAGATTATTACATAAATGTTTAACAAACCGCAACACATGTTTCAATGTAAGGTAGTTTCAGGCGTATCTAAAACTGAGAGTATGAATTATACTTGAGAAAACACTTGTACAGTTTCATGAAGTGTGTTTATTTCATATTTTAAAAAATGTTGCCCCTATGTTCATGATTCTGAGATTTTCATGGAAATGTTTGAAAAAAATTTCACTATTTGATAGCGTGAGTGAAAATAAACATATAAATTACACGTGGAAATTCACGTATAATGAAAAAACTTGTCACGGTTCCATGAAGTATTATTATTCCATATACTTCAAAAATGTTTCGTCTATAGTCGTGATTATAAGTTTTTCATATAAATGTTTAACAAACTGTGACACATGTATCAATATATGGTAGGTATGGGGTATGAAACATACTTGAAAAATACGTTTGATGAATTACATGAATCCGATTATTATATGTTGCCATTTCATAAACGTTTCTGTTTATGATCATAATTATGAGATTTTTACATAAAATGTTTAACAAACCACATCATATTTTTCAATATTTCGTAGATTCAGGCGTATTCATAACTAAGTGTATGAAACCACGAACAATGAAACACATGTAACGGTTTCGTAAAGTGTTACTCCAAATTTATTCATTCTACTTCATGAGTTTTTAATGAACAAATTCTTTCTCGCTGAATCCTGTACTGTAGACGTATACAGGTGCGTTCTTGAAACATCAAGCCCGTAGGTGTACTAAATAGTCTTGGTCCGATTCAAATCGGATATTTTTTATTTGTTTGTGATCCTCATTGTGTGAGGACATTAGCTCCAGATTATATCTGTGCTCTGTGGGTTTGATATTAATTTAGTGCTAGCCCGCGATCTCTTGCAGACACCATTGTACTTGTGCCACAACCCAAAAATCGAGAAAGAAAACATTTTGATATTACATTCTTTCGATCTCGATTAACCTAGGAAGATATTTATGTGTTCTGTTAAAATCACAGTTTCTGAAATGGAATAATTTCAGTAATGAATGATTACATTGAAAATATAATAGCAAAATATTCAAAAACATGAGCGAACTGACCGATACTCGATGAAAATCCATCATAACGTATACAAAAACCACTTTCAAGAGAAAATCTCACATTTAAGTGTGTTTTTTGAATACCCAAAATATTCAATTTTTTCTATGTAAGACAGAATCCATATCATAAAAAATTACTTCAGTGCTGGATCATATTTGTAATGTTTACCAACTTGAGATAACTCGAATCCACATCTTTGTTGTATATTCATGACGAGTTCCTTGACCAGTGTGTGAAAATTTCAATCTTTATCTAGATATTGTTTTTGTTATTGCGAAAATTTGTTACAGTGGAACAAAAAAAATCTTATTTCAATGAGGTGTATTGAATTTTGAATGTCAGAGTAATGAATTACAGAAAATGCTAGATTCAAATTATTTGGAAATGATGAAGAATATTTGAAAAATATAATAAGAAATCAATAATTGAAATGAAACAGAGACATAAAATGCTGAATTGGAAAAAACAAACTATGACCTGAAATAGAAATGATTTGTTGAAACTGATTCCTCAAAAAAATCTGAGATGTTAGCCATACATCATACAATACAAAATAATAGTAGATCATTTATATCTACTATTGTTTTGGAACGATGACTGACTTACTCGTGATGACTCAAGACTACTTATATATCAATATATCAATGGATGGAGCCATTACTACGTGGTAGGAAATCGTAATGATGAAAAGAAAATAGGAACTTTCTATGTTTTTTACCACTTTTCTTTGTAACTTACGTTACTGCAGTTTCATCCTATAAGGACATTTTCAAACTCATACATTAAACTACCAATGGTTTATTACATTAGCCTTCATATAGTACCCCCATATGATACCGACATTTTGCACTATGCGAGGAAGGGTTACAAACTCAATTATTCAGAAGACTTTGAAATTCACAAGCATAAACATTGCCGGTGCAACCCGGTTAAATGATAAAATCGATTTAGTTTACTCACCGGTTTTCAAATTAGTACATCCGCATTTTAAATTGTAAATTCAGGTACTCAATCAAGTCAAGTACCTCTATTATTACCTACGGAAGTGCTATATGAAGGCTAAAATAATTAACCATTGCTAGTTTAATGTATAAGCTCAAAAATATCCTTATAGGATGAAACTGCAGTAATTTTTTCTGGTGTTGCAGAGACAGAATCAACTATCTGCAACAACATTGCATTGGTGGCATTCTTAATCCATTTACGGTCTTGTTGAAGTCGATCTTCTGATAGATGGCCTTCTTGACTGTAGTGTCCAGGAACTCATCATTATCGAGGAATTGAAAAAAAAATCATGGTATTCTGGGTCTTTGTAATCTATATTCTGGGTTAAATCATTCCCTGACATCTCAATATTGATAAATCACAATTACATGCTTTTTTGTAAGGGAGATTTCATAAAATTGACAATTGGTGAGTAATCCAAGCATGAATTGAAAAGAAACTTCACCATAAAGAGAGTCAGCAACAAATAGCTTGCATATTACTGTCGTATTTTCATCAATTATGAATTCAGTCACAACAACATCAAGGTTAAGTATATTTTCCAGAAATTCATCTCTATCGTGATAAAACTAACCTAACCTATCTTAATGAATAGTCTAAGAAACTAATAGAAGCAATACTAGTCAGAAAAACAACAACAACAAGAATAACTTTCCAAGAGGATGAAATGAATTGGATCTATGTACCTGCTTTGGGTACTTTTTTCGAATATAAATATCACATCAATTGGCACAGGAAAATGAAGAAACATTCTCTCAGGAATCTCAAAGTGCGACTTCGTATCCTCCTGTTCATAAAGTGACACGTTCACCTCTCCACTCACAGGCGATTTTGGTGCAATTGGTGACACGTGTGAATTATTGTTTTTGTACCACGTGACAGTGTAGGTGTATCTGCAGTATACTGTGTAATACCCACTGTACGTAGTCCCACTATGATTCGAACGTGTATATGGATCAAAGAAATTTCAATAGTAACATTCAATTTGCTCCAAAATCCTTTCTCTGGAAAAAATACTTTCAAATAAATGATTGAAGTGAGGGAAAACTCATGGATTGATAGGAACTTATGCATTTTCTGCTTTCCTTGCACCTCTCTTGTGAAGGAATCCAATCATTCGTCATTTCTTTATGGCATGAAGGGAAACAAATCTCAGAAAGGATCGAAGGTTATTGATGACTGTCTTCAGTGTGTGCACTTCATTGTGAATTTCAGTTGACCAACTGAATTTTCTACATACATCCTCAAAGAACTCAGCCATGACTCTTGTGCTTTTTCGCTGTCGCTCAATTTGTCATCATTCTCCGTTAAGATCGGTTTAGGTTTCTGATCAATTCTAAAAATATCCTCATGTAGACCTTCAAAAATATAACGAAGGAACACCCTGGAAGTCCTGATGGTCATGGATCGAGGGGTAAATCTTGAATCTGACTTTATGAGGATTTACTGTTTACTAATCTATCAGATGAATCTTCTGACCACAATTTCTCGATAACTTTTGCGAACGCTTGGAAATTTTAGTATCAATATTTTTTCAAAATATTCCAATAATCATCTTGTGTTCGATCAACATTGGATTCATGCAACAGATATTGCCAATATTTTTCATTCCATCGAGCACATAGGTTCTGACGGAAGAATGTATGACTGATCCAATGTTATCTGAGTAATCACGGATGCGATGATTCTCTTCATCACTGGACCAGCAGGAAAAGGAATTTGAAGTTGAACTGCTTGGAACTGAATTGGCAGAACTTTTGAGTTTGAGTGAAAATGATAGTTGATTCACTCAATTTTGGTTGAATCATGCGAAATTTTATTTCAATTTGTGCGTTCAGGGTTCAGGAAGTTTGAAAGTGTCCTTATAGGACTTTTTATTTGTAACTAACGTTACTGCAGTTTTGTCCCATAAGGACATTTTCAAACTTAAACGTAACTGGTTGTTCATGCCGTAATTTTGACGTTTACTCATATCAAATTTTTCTGAGAAACATTTACAGTTGAAATGTTCTGCAGCTGATACAACAAATCAATTATGGTTTATAATGCGCCTTGTAGGAATTGTGATTTGAATGGGTTTGGAACATAAAACAAAATAGTATCTGATTCATATATGATGGCATTGGCTGATACTTGATAAAGAAAATCCATAACTAACGTATATTAAAAACACTTTATTGTGAGATTTTCAGGAATATCCCTTAAGCCCCAAATTGAAACAAATTCTCACAATAAAGTGTTTTTTGAATACGTATATTATCTGATAGAATTGCTTCCTGAAGAAATTGAATGAGGTTGAATGAAATTCTGTTGAAACAAGATGAAGACAATGAGGAATCTAGCTATGGAGTGAAGACGGCGACTTACTTCAAAAAAATATCAAAAAAAAACAAATGTTTCTGAAAGGTATTAGCAACGGTATATTGCATACTCAAACTAAAAAAGCAATCGTCTACAATATTAATGAAACATTCGAAAATCGAGGATATTTTTCCACAATTTGAAGTGACAGTTTCATTTTCTTCATTAATACATATTATGAATCAAAGTCCTGTTTCCGCGTCTGTCTGTCTGAACGGAATGAACTCAAAAACTAGCAACATATAATCGAAGCAGTTAGAACCAATGATAATATAGCATTCATACAGCGAAAAAAAAATACTGTTTAATGTTTCTGGAAAAATTCAGTGTACTCACAGTGATTTGAAGCAGAAATTCATTGAAATATTTTTTTCTTTCTATGTCCAGTTCCAAAAACTTAACTGAATAATATGCTCCAATTGTAATGAAAAAGAAAAATATCGGTTACTCTCGGAAAATTTCACGTAGGTACTCACATCGAATTGCAGTTACAGAAACTGTCAATGAACAATATATTCTACATTCAAAGATGATACAGTATCTATGGAGATAACTAACATTTTTGTGTAATCAATTCATTGAAAGACTGCAGGTGTGCCTGCCAGATGACAAAAGTAAAACAACATTTTTTGAGATCCAAACTACTATACAAATCTTCTTCTAGGAATAACAGCGGGGCATTATGGTGGAAATACTCTCCCAAATCCCGAGTCAGTATAACAAAGAACTATTATTTTGACAGCAAATCATTATATACGGTCCGTGTCCTATTTGCATATATAATCATAATTAATTGATTGAAGAATGGGTGTGGGATCCTCTCACAAGACTGGTATTAATTTGTAATTCGCTAAATTGACAGTTGACGTCACTTGATTGTTAATAAAGTGTAAGCGTATTTGTTAGTTGTGTTAGTGACCTTTAATCTCCCAACACTGATTGTTCATTAAAATTAATAATTACTTCAAAATTTAGCCATATGTCTATTTAATTGAAGTTATGTGTACGACCTTGATGAACAGGAGTAAAAGGAAACATCGCGCAACAGCCACAGTTAAGTCACAACACAAACATAGTGAATATTTGTGATAGTGAATTTTTTAATGGGATAATATTATCAGTAATCATTACCTTCCACTTCCCAGTGAAATATGCGTTTCATGTGAATATTTCGCCATTGTATTCTTTATGAATGTAGGCGAAATGAGATCAATGAATTTCTCAAATAATTATGGATGCCAAGATGACGAGAGATCATTAGAAAACATTCATTTTATTGATTGACTGACTGAAGAAAAGTGTTACTTTTTTCCACTCTCAATTTAAATTATTGGAGAAACATGGCTTTCACGAAAGAACAAAAAAAATGATACAAATTTATTATAAATACGATAGAAACAGTGTTAGGGCATCGGAAATGTATTTAAACTTGTATCCGAAAAAACGACAACCACATCGAACGATGTTCAAGTTATTGTATTAAAATATCACCGAGTTTGGTTCGTTTGAAAAGCCAATGAAAAAATACGGAGACAGAATAGACCAGGAAACTAAAGAAAATTTGATTAATGAGGTATGTATGAGGTAAGTTAGACACTGTGACCTTTTCAATAAATATTAAAGCAAATGAACATGAACCTATATTACTGGAGTTTTTTCCCAACACCAAATCGCTATTTTTAACACCTCGACACGTGATCATCAAGTGATTGATTCAAAAGGAAGATTAAACTAAATATTCCTCTTGAAGATGATCACTTTGTGATCGAAACACGTGTCGAGGTGTTGAAAATAGCGATTTGGTGTTGGGAAAAAACTCAAGTAATATTCATTACTACACCAAAGGTTCCAAACAGTGCATCATAAATAGTTGGCCTTTCCTGAAGACGTCAACTTGGTTGGTGAAACGCACGTTCTGGGGTTCGGGAAAAGCCCTTGTTATGAAATTATTCAATACGAGAGTTTTCAGTATTATCTCCAACTGAAAAATGCACATTAAATCCAGCGTTTGAAAGTATAAATGTTGAAAACGATATTCAATAGCATTTTTTCAATAGAAAGCTTTTTGTAATTGAATTTTTTCAAATGAAACAGTCTTGACAATCGATTGAGCAAATTGATTTGAACGAAATGACAGATTTGACATGTATGAGAGATATGAAAGTGATTAAAAGTCCCTGGAAACTCACCTGATTTGATATCAGTGCGTCGTAGGAATGGTACAAACGTTTTCAATCATCAAAAAAATCCCTCTTAGAGAGGTACCATCCTTTTGTGTGCGTGATTACATCATTTGTCGGTTATATCAATACACTCTAATCAGATTCGTGACAGTGATGGATAATCATTGCCAAAATTCACTAAAAACTACCATTAGTTATCTTTATCCTGTACATTTTCCATGTTATCTGGAAAGCAAATATAAAGTTCTGATATGAATTCCGGTTCACAAAAGCTGAGCGCGTGACTTAGATTGATATTATTGAATGCTCAACCGTTTGTCATGTTTTTTGGAAGAAAATCAATCAAGTCGAGCGTCAGTTGTAGCGTATAAAGCAGTAGAAAGTATATCGGGAAATGTCAATCGCTGAACAACCGAATCCTGCAAACACCGTCGCGTTATTACGAAGAGGTTAGGAAATTTAATCAATAGTCCAGGAAATACAGCATGCATTATTCAATATGTATACACCCCAACAGAGACACAATCCAAAACTATTTATTTCCACCTGAAAGAATAGGAAAAATAAAGAAACCAAATCAGATGGAAAGTGCCTACTTTGTCGAAAAAATCGAATGACATATAATGATATAGAAAAACTAAAATTTCAGTAAACTAAAAATAAATCTGGTGCTCGATTGATCCAGTCTTCTTTCTCTGACCAAGCATAAAATATGTTCCAAACTAATGATTTCGATAGAACAATATTATACAGAGTTTTGCGAAGAATAAAAATCCAAAGTCGTCTCCACAATTTATTCTTCACAAATCTACTGCACTTCACTTTGAGATATAATGGACTTCTACCAGAGATTATACAGAGTGTTTAAAATTCATTGTTTTTTTTTAACACGCTTTTATTAGCTTCACCTATATGTATGTATGTTTGTAACTCTCGTTTTCATTTCATATTTATTCCAGTTTGAATTATGGACATTATTGCTTGATCTATTCCCTGGCAGATGGCGCTGTATCTAACCTCCTTGATATAATTAGAACTCACTTTACATGTATTTCTTCATTTGAAAAAAATATTTTTTTTATTAACACGCGCGCATGCAGCCTTATTTGTAACCCTCGTTTGCGCGCCTGCTACCTTTCTTGTGCTTGGTAGCTGATTCTCAGACTCCCTTTCCGGAATCAGAAAATATCAACGGTCATTTTTCTAAACAATATACAGCTGTTATTTTAGTTTTTCTAAACTATATTTATTATAATTTCGGACAAAGATAACTTTGTTATTTCAAATAGAACTCCCTCTATTTTTTTGATACGAACAATATAACATTCAATTATGTTTAATTCAATTTGGAAGTTTCCTATACCTAACCTGAATAGTTTTTCAGATATTGGGTTTTTCAAATAGTAGTTCTTATTTCAATGTATTCTTTGAATCAATGCAGCTGATACTACATTCATTCAACTTTTTGAAATAACACTCATTACCAGTTATTGTGTTTTATGTTACTCAAAACATTTACTGAATTATTACAGTTGAAAATGAAAACTTATTCCATTCAAGAGCGGATAGATATGATTTAAACTATTGGTGAATGTTTTAAAAATTGCATTTTGGCGTCGGGGCAAATTTCTCTCATGGCTGGCTTCAAATCTTGAGGTCAGAAAAATTATTGTAAGAATAGACAATCAGAGATCTCCCCCACATGATATGAAGGCTGGTGTACCTCAAGGATCGATTCTTGGTCCGCTAATTTTTCTACTATATTCAAATGATCTTCCCAAATACGTCAGCACTAAACAACAAATTCTAAATGCTGATGATACCACTTCAGCGACGGAAGCAGAAACGTCTGACGAGCTGATTGCAAAAATGAATATACTGGCAGAGGAATTTACCACGTGGTGTGGGAGAAATTCTCTGATGGTAAATTCTGATAAAACAGTTTGTAGGTATGAACTTTTTCACCAGAAATGAAATATGAGAATAGTAGAATAATAGAAGATAGTGAAGTCCCTTTCGCGAAATCTACCAAATTTCTAGGAGTATTTGTGGACAATAATATGGGATGGAATAGCAATGTCAATCACATTTGCAAGAAATTGAATAGTAGTTAGTTTGCTATATTGCAACTGAAAAATATTTTTGTGACGAGTCAGTTCATCAGCATTTACTATGCTATTGTTTATTCCCACATTTCTTTTAATATTATTCTATGGGGTGGTACAGTGGGAGCATCCAGGGTCTTCGTCTCTCAAAAGAGGATTATATATGTCGTAATAATTTCAAAGAACATGGAATTCTTACATTTTACTCTATTTTCATCTACAAATGCAATATGCAAAAAGTAATTATCATAACTTTTCTCTTAATTTTGATTATCACAACTACCCAACTCGATCCTCAAAACTTATTAGGCCTTCTAAACATGGAACTAGTCTGTATGAGAGAAGCCCAGTATACAGAGGAATTCAATTTCTGAATCATCTGTCTGCCTGTATAAGATTGGAAGGCAACGTCAATGTTTTCAAAAGAAAACCTAAAAAACGTTTTATGTAATGAATGTTACTATGACATATCAGAATTCATGAGCAAAAAGATAACGTGAGTTATAATAGTCGGATGCCCTGGTTATTATTATAACCTTGAAAACTTCCAGAATTGTCATATCATTTGATTGTATGTATACATTATATCTGTGACTGTTCCAATATCATGTAAATATGATCTAACTAGAATAAAAATCATTATTATTATTATTCCCAAAAGCATCCAGTCCGGAATCAACTGAAAAAGTTGGTTTTCAAATTATTGCTGGATGAATTTCGTAGGGCTGAAAGTGTAGCTTGTGGAAAGGCAAATAAACCAAGATATATCATTGGAAACAAGGAAAATGAATTCCTTGTTATAGGATTAGTTATAAAAAACCCGCATACGAGTCAACGTAAGATAGAGAAAGATACAGGAATGAGCAGCATTTCTACCGTATTTAGATGCACCAGTAATTATGTGAAATAGACTTCCATCGACGAATCAAGTTTTGTTTATGGGTTCTGGATAAGTTTAGTAAGTATGAACCATTTTCGGATTCCATTTTATTTTCTAATGAATCTACTTTTTATAATAATGGCTTAGTGAACAGACACAACTTCCATAGTTATAGTTGTGTTAATCCTAATTTTTCCTGCACTCTGGATTATCAAAATAGATGGTATGTTAATGTGTGGGGGAGGAATTACAGATACACATGTCATAGAAACATACTTTTTCGATGGAAACTTGAATGAGCCTAAGCTTCTGGAAAATGTGCCGCTAAATATCAGACAACGGATGTGGTTTCAATTGGATGGAGCTCCAGCACATTTCGAATTCGGTGTCAGACAGATTTTAAATATGTGCTTTCCAAATGAATGGATTGGTAGGAAAGACCACAAAATTGGCCAGCGAGATCACCAGATTTGACTTGTCTCGATATTTTCCTATGGGGATACTTGAAGAATGAGGTTTACGATACTCCTCCAACCACATTGGAAAATATGTAGAAAAAAATGAGAGCTCCTTTTCGGAGCAGTCATAGAGAGAAAGGATCTTTGTATTCAACAGGATGTTCGTCATTTCGAGCACCTACTTTGAATTGAATACATTTGTGTTTCATAATATGTTGTTTAAGTTGGATTTTAAAAAAATGTAGTCTGTTTAATGAACTACTGCCAGAATATGAATGTAAATGATAACTTCATTTTAGTGAAGTTTACATTTTCGCTGAAGTGAAGTATAACAACTGTCAATGATAATTCTGTTAGTAAATGAAATAAATGTCGTTTCGAAGCTGTTTTGATTCAACTATCATTTGAAAAAGCCAATATCTGAAAAACTATTTAGGTTGGGTATAGGAAACCCCCAAGTGGAATGAAATATATTTGAATTTTATATTGTTCAAATAAAAGAATACTTTGTCCGAAATTATGAAAAAGTGACAATGATTTTTGAACATTCTGTATAATATTGAGGAACGGATTCTATCGAAATTAATAGTTCGAACCCTATTTTATAAATATTACTGGAGTTTTTTTTTCCACAAAACCAAATCGTTATTTTTAACACTTCGACACGTGTTTCGATCCCCAAGTGATCATCTTCAAAGAGGAGTTTTAATGTTAACACGTGTCGAGGTGTCAAAAATAACGATTTGGTGTTGAGGAAAAAAAAATGCAGTAATATTCATTACTACACCAAAGGTTCCGAACAGTGCATCATAAACCTATTTTATGCTAAGTCAGAATTCGATGGGATGATTTCTATATATTTCGATGTTATTTAGTTGTACCTAGCATTTTCATAAAAAAGCAATAACTCAAGAACGGTTATAGATAGGTACATAGTACCTCGTATAAAATTATATTATTTTTTCCATACTATTCATAAATGTAACAAAATACAAGGTGTTCCGTTTGACCTGTTTATTATTCCGTTCATAATTTGGCACTGCAGGTTTTCAAAATCAACAGTATCTGTCAAATCCACAACTGTTCCATGAAATTGTGCCAAAGTTGGTTTACTAAAATGGCGCAAACTGTATTGTTGCCTCAGATGAGGGTGATGAAAAACAGAAATATTTGATCATGACTAAAGAAGAACAATGGGAGAAACCAGAATCATTTTGAGGGTACTGTAAAGAAACGAATCAAGAAGTAAATGAATGCAACTTTTTGCTACAGCATGACGTGAATGAAAAATGAGATAGAGAGAAGACTGAATTTGAATATATGAAAAAATGAGATTTTGATCAAAGTAATGAAAGTAGAACTTCAAAATAGTAACACTGTTTTTTTATGAAAGAGAGGACATTGGCAGATCAAGATCTTCAGGTGATGTGGTGCTGCAGGTTTTTCCGGGTGTTTCCGGGTTTCTTCTTTAATATTCTTCCAATTCTTGTTACACTGTTTTTATTGACCCTGATCTGGATTACAACTATTTAGGAAGTCTGAAGTAGCTATAAAGTTAAAAACATTGTTATTTTCGAGAAATACCAATCAAATAACCAGCAGTAGTCGTAGTTTTATCATGCTGATTACTGTCACGGTAATGCTAAATAACAAAGGTATCATTAAAAAATGGAAATTTATGGACAAAAACTTTGAGGTCTGATGGTTAAGTATTATTTTTGATAAAATCCTCAAAACTGAATAGACGGTTTATATTTTGATAACCTGTGACGAAATAGACAACTATTGGGGCTGAATTTCGTGAATTAGATATTAAAAATATAGTTTTATCAAAATTAACAGTAATGAGCAATAATAATACAACTTTACGATATTGAGAGTATCTTTTACCCATTCAAAATGAACCAATAATCAACTTTGTTTTGAAACTAATGTAATGTGAAGGATGAATCTGAGGATTTTTTAACAAGTTTGTTAATGTCAGGTTCCAGTTGACTCAAGAACAGCCGCAAGTCGCCGCGTTCGGTAACATGCAAACGATTTCTCATTTTAGTTAGCAGCATTGAAACATCACTAAAGCCAGGTCCACACACATATAACGATGACATATGACAAATTTTTGAACGATTCACCACAATCCAGGGTACATTGGGCAATCATTTTCAAAATTTTTTAAGCTCCTTGTTTGTTGTCAATTCAATAAGCTCTTCTTCCAGATGAGGTGATATTGCGGTGTAGGCATTAGAAAATGAATCCAACACCTATTCTGATATATCTAATTTCAAAATATTTTGGAAGCGTTCTATAAAATCACTGGTTTTTCAAATGTAGACAAACAAGTCGTCATTGTTGCAGGATAGTAATATTTTGGAAAAATTGTGAAACTCACGTCTGCAAACATTCTTCTTGTATTTGGCTACGAAAGCAGCAACCACTTTTTTGTTTTTATTAAGATCAAGTCATCACCTTGAAGATGGAGATTTATATCGTTGATAATTTGAACAAGTCTGTCAAGTACGCGATATCATTAGATATAATGAGGATGTTGCACAGTTCTAATTTTTTGGGAAAGAAAGATTTCGGCTTCCTACGTCTCCATCTTGATACGAAAATTAGGAATCTTCCAAAGAAAGGAAGGAAGCAATCAATTTCAAAAAGGAAGTAAGGAAGAACTGTATCACAGAGTCATATAGAGACACTTCTGTGTGAAATATCAATCGAGTAAAATCTTCATTATTAGTAACACAAAGCTGATTAAATAGTCATTTAAAGAGCTTCTTAGAATTTTATTTACTGCTTTGACGACATATTGCAGTAACTGAAACAGTCGTTCACTTCAATTTCTATAAACTGAATGTTGTCGATGAATGTCGATGAATCTGGAATTTCAATCCAACTGAATTGAGAATGTACAAGTTTTCACCCCTGCCCCGGCTCCGCACGGGTGCAATGCTGATACTTAATATAAATTCCCC
>WOGO01000856.1:2518-20489 GCA_015342085.1 Leptinotarsa defecta | reverse complement strand
GCACCCAAAACATCTACTCGATGAGTCATCCGCCGTATAGTACTATTTTGGTACCGAATGACTTCTTTTTATTCCCGTTTGTAAAAAACAATCTGAGAGGTCAACGTTTTTCGACACCTGAAGAAGCGGTTGCTGCATTCAGAATGCATGTTTTGGAGATACCTCAATCAAAGTGGCCAAAGTGCTTCGACAATTGGTTCAATCGCATGCGAAAGTGTATAGATCTTCATGGGGAATATTTTGAAAAATAATAAAGTTATTTTCAATGATTTATATTTGTTTTTGTTTTCTAATCCCGAAATATAAAAGACAACCATCTAAAACGCATGGAACAAACCTTTCCATTCATGTAAGTTATGTGATCCCTCATACAACTTATCATATTTTTCCCATTTGTCCAATACTAACCTGCGCTTCTCATCGATGAGACATGATACAAATAAATCAAAATCACAATGTTTTTATTGTATATTCATCTATAGTAAATCTGAGGTCCAATGTACAGAGTATATATACACAGGGCGCCCCTACAGTGTCAAACAGAGTCTCATTTCAGAGTTCAGTCTATTTCTGCTGAGGATTACGCGATATTTATCGAGATGTTGCCATTCCGATACCTAATATCTAAGTGTACTAAGTGAGTGTTTCAAACTTATCACCAGCCCCCTGAAAAAAGTTCATGAAAAAACAAGGTAAGAGTAATTCTCATCAATCGAGAATACGTAAATTAGCTTTTTCATGAATTAAGCGCGATCGCATTCGCTCCGTTCATGAAAGATATCTAGCATGTCACAAATCAGCACGTGTTTACGGGGCTGATTATGATAACGAAAAGCGCCGTGACGTCCCTCGTCAGCGAGCTTTTCGGCAGAAAGAACTTGAAGAATTTATAAAATAGACGCCTGGTATATTCAGTGACCGTCCCAACTTCTACCAGATATAACAGATCATTCAATGAAATGTATCTGTTACTGTTCGTGCAAATATGGAGCACCTCATTCTGCATCGTCCACAGAGGAGTCCTCTTGAGGCTGCAGAATATGCGATAAGCGTATAACATAGCTGGTCTAATTACTTGTTTGTAAATCAGCAGCTTGTTGTCAACACTAAGCTTCGAGTTCAGTGCAACGAGCGGGTACATGCGTTTAACCCCGCTGGATGGATCGCCAAGCTCAAATGTTCCTGAAAATTCAGGCGCTTTTCCAGGATAACTCCCAGATATCGCGCGCTCCTCTGCTCGTCTACGCAGTTACCTACTCTTGACTCGCAACTTCCCGAAGATCTTCACGTTAGTAAATTTCTTCGAGAAGTTGACGAGTTCTCGAAGTACGGGACGACCAATCTATTGAGGTGGATCTGAAGCTGTTGCTTCGCCACCCCGCTTGAGAACGAATGTCGTATATCGCAGTGTCATCTGCGTATATACCTAAATTCGTTCTTGGGAACATCGAAAAGTCGTGCGTGTACAGGTAACTAGAATTGAGTACGAAAAATTGATTTCTACAATTAATGTTCTAAGGGTGGCCATGCAGCAGTCTAGAGTTGTCCGTGTATTAGTACTAAAAACCAAAAAAACGTGTACATGGACAACATAGATTCAGTGCGTGTGTAAATACACTTCTATTAATTCTTGAATGAAAAAATGTATCAAGATCAGACAAAACTAACGTTAAAAGTTAACGTTTTTGGTACTTTTTGATAAAAAAAAATAGTGTTGCTTCACTCGTTGCCAAAAGTGCGCTACCAACTTTTTATCAAGCGTAAAGATGTGTCTTATAATAGCTAATTTGCCAGATATTTCAACTCTCTATTCAACACTGTTTCACTTTTGGAGCCGTTCCCGATCAGTCAGCAGTTTTATGTATTCGTTTTGAGTATTTGCAAACAAATGATAAATATAATAACGACACAAAAGTGTTTTTAAAACTTCCTTGATTGCATTTCAATTCGTTGCAAGTGCAAGCACCTCTTTTTCTATCCTTGTGTTCTGAAATGAACTGCAGTTATGTATCGTACACTTTCAACGTCGCGTATCGCCTGAGAAACATCCAGAGTCATCATATCAGGTGATCTAGTGGACTCTGAATTTTCATCTGATGTAACGTTTCAGACAGATGATGTACCTCCTGGTTCAATAGTGGCTGGAAGATAGATATATAAACCGGTGGATAGGCAAACCTTTGAATCTGTTAGAAAAATCTGTTGAAATCGATCGTCCGACCTCTGGGCTCTAACCACCGGTTCACATAGCGGTCGATCGCCTACCCGACCTGCCATCATCTCGACGGCGCGCTAGTTTATCTGGTATGACGTTCTCAGATTTTTTCTGCGATTCGTGAATTTTAAAGTAGGTATTCGTTAAATAACGGCTGTCTGATCCAGCTCTCGTGGTTAAAACATTTTTGAGATTTAATGGAATGAACTGGAGTGAGTTTTGAATACTATTCAATGTGTTATAAGATATGTACTATCAGCAGTGAATAATCATTATTCAGTTGTTACGATCACTACTCTTCCAATGTATTAACGCAGATTGAAGGATTTTGATTTTTACCCATATTCTCAGTATGTCGCATCAGTCATGCCATGATCTAATTGATTACTGAAAGTATAACGTGAATGAAGTTGTAAGAATCTCTCCTGAATTGAAATATAATTTCATTCATTGAATTTTTTTTCGCTAAGTCTCTTATTTCTTGAATCGTCTTCACTTTTATATGAAGATTTTTTTATGAATGATTTCGAAAAATTTCGTCTCAAACTTTGATGAATATATGTTTTAAAGTAGGGCTGTCACGAGTAATAGAGTAGAAGACTGAAAATTACATGCTCGAATGGAAGTTTGAAAAAAATATGCAGATTGATCCAGAGAAATAGGAGAGAAATAGGATAATGAAAGTATTCGAATATTGAAATTATATAAGATCATTTGTGGTCGTTCCTTTCAACATCTTTCTGGCATATTCAGGAGATGAAGACGCTAATTTGACAGTTTTCTTCGCCTCCTGTCTCATCATTTCCAGGAGATGAAGAAAACTGTTGGGGCCAAGTTGGCGTCTTTATCTCCTGAAGACACCAACTTGTATGATGGAACTCCCGTCGGGAAGAGTATTGCATTTCTGGTGATTAGAAAAAGAGCTTGATTTGGATGTAATCTACGCCAGAGGTTCCAGAGGTTCGTTCTATAAACAGATCATTGTACCTTGTACAGTTACTGAGATCACTGATTTTGTTATTAGATTGCTTATTTTCGTTAATGATATTACTCGATTTGAATAACGAGATTAGATGATTCTCAGATCATTTAGTTAACAATTTGGCAAATAGTTGACAAATTCGAATTATTTATTGAACAATTTGGTAATGTTGTACAAATTTGTTCGACCCAGCAAAAACTTACAACTCATATAAAATGAAATTGAATACCTGTCACCTTCTGAAATGAATGCAATGAGCTCTTTTAGAACTGGACTATCGAAAATACTATTGAGTTTTCTCACTGAAAACATTCTTTCGTATAATGACGGCCAACAGATACATATGTTTACGCAACCAATTCGAAGTGCTTTATGAGCATCTAAGATTACCGAGAATCCAGAAGTAGCTTTACATAAAAATAAAAGACCACAAGGACTTGGTGACTGAAACTAATGAAGATGCAGAAATAAATTGTTTCCAAGTAGAGGAAACATACGCTATACTCGAACAGAAGATGGAATTATCTGTAATATTGTGTAATGCTACATCAAAATGAAAAAATTTTATGTGTCTTCACAATGGTGTTCTAAATGCATCCACATTGAAGATTTTTGATGCACGTTGGAAATGTATCGTCCATTTAGCAATAAGATTTCTCTTGTTAGATATATTATTAACTGATGTTTTTTTCTTTTTATTTCTAGGTAAGGCAGAAATGAAAGATGTCCGGCCAATACAAATCAAATAGGCACTGGTGAGAAAATGTCTTTAAAATATATCAACGTGCACTTTCTGACAAATACTCATTATTCACCTTGTGAATATAATACGAATCATCATTTCTTTTCAGTATTACCTCAAGTCTTATAAATCAAATTTGAGCACTTGGAAAAGATGTATTTTCAAGAGAAATTATTTATTGAACCATAAGATAAATCATTCATGTAGCTCCACTAGGACATTGATGAAGCAAATGTTTTATTGTGTTCTATTATACTTATTATACTTTTATAAAATGTTCCCTCAATTCGTCCTATAAAGAAATCATAAAATCTTTTAGTCAATGTACCCAATTGAATTGAAGCGGGTATAACTTTCTATGACTTGATGTAAGATTTTCTGATTTATCGTTGGCGTAACCATTCACGATCGAATTTTCGAAAAGTTAATGAAATACAATAAACACCTTATAAGAAATGTTAGCAGATTCTTTCAATTTTTTTCCCTTCAGCATTAAAGGTTCTATGATAAATTGTATTTTTGAACATCACTATGTGTATGTAAGAATTCATTCCCATCGTATGATACCGTTCATAAGCCTACTTTTTTATTGCCGCGAGGGTTTATTACCGCGAGGGTTCATTATGATTCACTTCTTTTCAAACTCCACTAAATTAATTCAGCTTCTCAAGAAAGCGGATTACATTATTTGGTGGGGAATCCTTGAGGTCAGCTAGCGAGAGTGAAACTCTGCCAAACACCGAAAACTTGATACAGTCCAAGGCAGACAGTCACAGGCTTTATGCTATGCTACCAGGACCTGACATGTCTTCTTGAAGAATAGTCCATTCCAGACTATTATATATTTTGATCAGTCTCGTGAGGACCTGATCAGCGGTCAGTCTGCGATAAATAACATAAATAACACAAATTGGTGTCTTGGGAAGTAGGTCTCCTTACCTGCATTTCAGGAAGATGTCCTTCGATCACTGCAGAGTACTTACTACACCCACCATACAGTTGACGCTCTCTCGATCCCCACTTGTAGCCATTGAGGTAGAAATCTGCAGCTCTGGACTCGTTTCTGAGGACCATTTTCTATAATATCGTCTACGACAGCCATAAAGGCATAATGGACAGTCATAAAGGCCTAACGTGAAGATTCCAGTTGATTGGTCGATATAAAGATTGACGAAGCAAGATTTTCCTCTTGATGACCAACCTTTCCATTTGAGGAAATTCAGGGCTTTTTGGCCTCTGAGACAGATACCGCTTAGAGAACTAATATCTGATCTGTAACAGAGAGGATAGTTATGGTCATTTAGTCGATGTCTATTTACTCTGAACGCTCAGGGGCGAATGCTGTGATAACTTTACAGATCATAATGGGTCCCATGAGTAGCTAGAGAAGAGGATCTATCCCTGCCAAGCTCTTGATAGGATTTCATTAGAGGAGAAATGGTATCTTGAAAGTTTCGTCAGTGACACAGATGAGCTTTCAGTATCCAGGGGTTGTATACTGAAATAAACACAAGATAGCTTCATTTGCTTACCACTACATATCCCAACCTAACAGATTTACAAAAAGCACCAAGCGGTAGTGAAAGCCAGTGAGTCAATGAACAAAAAGGCCAACCCCTTCCCATTTATAGTTTACTATAAAATGGTAGATTGCAGGAAATGTACTACAACACACTGTCTACGAATAAGCGAAATCAAAAAACCCCCAAAAGAGCAGCAGGCTTTTTCGAAATTTCCAATTACAACAACTCGTTGTAATTTATAATTAACGCAAATACTCAAACGTAAAACCAAATTTTACGTGCTGAATCACCTTTCTAGTAGAATCACAGAATGTAGAACAGTCTACTCGCATTCCCAAAAAGATAAAAATAAAAATTCAGAGAACGCAACTAGAATTATATTCTCGAGACAGCACATCTGGCGCATGGTAAGGCCCAGCCTTATTCCCTCACGGGCCATTTCACCGCTTACCGATAACCGCGACGCCCATAAAATACAGTTTGTCAAAGACATTAATAATAATCATCGAAAACAAACAACGATTATAATCGGCAGTGAAAGTTTCAACAGAAAATCTCTAAGTCAAGGTCTGACTGAGAGAAAATTTATGTAAAGAGAACACAAATACGACGTCGTAATTTTTGCACTTGGCCGTAAATCGGTGAAAGTAATATCTATATTTGGTCGGATTCGTATCGCCTTAAAAAGGTGAATGATTGATTGGCCTCGAGTTTGGTAGTTCAGTTGCGAACTAGTAAGCTGAAATTTCTATGAATTTTTCTTATGGACTTTGTTTATCCACAGAAATAAGTATATGTATTGAATCAAACTTTTGCGGTCCTTTCTGTGAGCTTGGAATAATATTCAGTTATACCTACAAAATTTATTATGTCCGCAGAGAATTCACATTTTTTATAATTGAATAATTAAAAAAGAATAGCAGAAAATAATTATATTAAGCAAAAAAACTGAAATGAAATAACAGTGAAATAAAATATAAGTAAAAATAGAGCAACTGAAAAAAAATAAAATAAAAAGTTAAGAGATTCCGAAAGTTACTTCACGACGTTTCGATTGTTAGTATCTACAATCGTCTTCGGGTGATGACTGGACTAATTCCTTTGAGAGATGACTATTTATGGGTCATTTGAGTAGTTTCACTAATCTTCGCTTTCTTTTTCTCGCGCAACCGGTTTATTGAGAGGTGACCGTTTGGCGGAAGTTGGCCATTTTTTCGCTTTATTATGGGTTTCTATGTTGCCTATCTCTTTGCTAGCTTGGCTGAATATATTGTTGGACAACATGTATGTGGCTTCTGTGAATTTCCTCCTAAACCAATGTTCATCCCTGTGTATGATCTCAGCTTGGGACTACTCGATATTATGTTGATGGGTCCAAACATGCTCTGCTGCTCCTGATTTGCTGGTTTCTCCTCGCTGTGTGTGTTTCTTATGCTCGGCAATGCGAACATTCAATGGTATACGGTAAATGCTTAATATACTTGATCGAAACAACGCTGTCTAATTTGCTTTGTTTTTAGGCAGTGAACTTTGTTTCAGCTTTCGAAATACCGTTGTTCTCCCGTAACTAATTATTAAAAATCAGATTTTCTAGGCCCGTGACATCACGGGCTTAGTCCCGCTTCTTGTTCGATTGGTCAATAGGAACAATACAGATAATTAACATTGCCAAATCGTAAAATTTACGGAGTGAATAAACAGTTTTGAATTCATTTGTGATTCAAAGTAAAATCACAGTCACTTTCGACAACTAAATCTAAGAAACAAGTACAAGAAATGCATTGGAAGAGAAAATTGAATATAGATGGAATCCAAATAACAGAAAACACAATAAAAACTCAATTTTAAAAATATCTCCGGCAGTAGAAATTTTCATGTTAATATCACAGAAAAGTAAGTGTGTATGAATCCGATAACTTTTAAATTAATAAAAAAAATCTCCAAATGAAATAAAATGTACCTACACAAAAACCATGGTTGAAAATGGCCTAACCTAACTTTTATAAAAGAAAACGTTCTTTAATTAGAAAATTGTAACAAACAAATCGGATTATAACAGTTGTATTCACACCGAGTTGACAACAATAACAACAAAAATGACGTCTGTCAAATTGGATCACTATATTTTATTGGATATTAAAAACCACTTGTCACACTTGTCAACACCTCTGTAGACAAGATGAATTTTATTGGTCAACAGACACGGGGCGAATTTAAACTCTTGCTTCTCGAATCGTTCTTTTTTCTGTAAATATAAAGAGACCTTGGGACAGATTAGGCTTGATAAGTATAATATACCCCTAACTCGATCAGTCTATAATCAAACCAGTATCATTTTCAATAGCATGAAACAAGCCCATTACGCAGGGTAGCCAACTCAGAATAAAACATATACTTCAAATGAATTCTGACGACATCCAACTTGGTTCATAGATCTTTTCGAAGTATTCGTATTCGTACCACCTATGGGAAAAGCAATCAATTTCTCCACCAGTCGTCGACTAGGCCATCATTAGCGAAACTGTGTCATCGATAGAAGTCGTTGGTCCCTCACGTTAGGCAGTTCAGTTAGTTCGGATAGATGCGGACTCTTTGTAACAGGAATACCTGAGCCATCGCACCGTTAGACAGAGGTAATAAGGAACTGAACTCTGAGGATTTTTTCGTCTCGACAAAAACTCAACTCGAATTTACTGCAAATTGCACCGCATAACTTTGGGATCAATTAAATTTATACCGTACATAATTCGATAATGGCCTCTTATAGAACGTAATTACATGTTTATAGTGGGATTTTTTTCGCGGGTCGAAGTTGTTTTTGAATCGTGGATTTTTTGCATATTCGCTTATATCGTCGAAGAGTTGCGGATCACGACGATGTTGGCTTTTTGCATTGCAGGTTTCAATTTTCTTCTAATGACTATACTTTTCGTTTTATTTGACATGATGTACTAGTGTCGTAAGACGCTCTTGCCTCATGTTTCATTGTTTAATATCGCCGGAAGATTGAATTTCGAAAACTACTCGGCTAACTACTGTCAAACGATGATCGCTGAGATTGATTGAATATTAGCATACGACCTTTAGATGTGAGTGGGCAAAAATGAGTCAAAATGCCATAATCATCACCGGGTGGTTGTAAGAATTACATCAGCAAGTGAATCTTCTCGTGCATTCTTTATTAATTGGTTCTTGAAAAATAAATTCAACATATTTATATATTCAAGTTATTAAGTGAAAATATGAGTATAATAGTTGTGGGTCTGTACAAATATTTCATCTTCGAATCCAAATACACGTAATATGTTCCGTGATATGACATTTCCTGAGGTGTTATTCAAAATTTTTCAGTGTCATTTGCAGGAACCATTTTTCGAAGTTTGTACCGAAACAAACAGTGTGTGTGGAATGAAACTATTTTTCATACTTCTTTGTGTTGAAGTTATCTATCATTTTTCTGTTCTTCACGGTATGAAATATAATTTACTCATTTTCCAATTTCATTGACTTTCTACCCAAAATATTCTTCTCGTCTCTCACACAGAATTCTATTTTATTGAAAATATTAACTATTTTTCACAGAATTCATCACATCACATCATGAAAAATAGAACAAAATTGGGAGATTTTATTCTTCTATTATAAAATCTCAAAAACTCGCCTTCAACTCAACTAACAACTGAGGGAAGTAACATTCAAATCTCAGGTTGTTGAAATTTTAAATATTTCAATTTGATATACGAGTTAATTGTACACATTGAATTTCCTTATAAAGCATCTAGAATCTATCTAAAAAAGTTGAAAATTTGTTGATTATGCATTAAAATGCATAAAAAGCATAAAAATTGTATTCAAAAAATTCTTAATGGCCTACGTACCCGTACATTTGAGATTTGTTTCGTTATATTCTTCTCAAACCACGAGTTGCTCGTTCTCTAATGTTTTTGGTGTAAGTTCTTTGCAATCCAATAGATGGCGTCTTAACACGAAAAGTTGTCATTGACACTCTTCACTATGAATTTTCATCAAATATCGAGTTAGTGTATTCATGATTTCATTCATCAAAATCGTCGCCTGATGGTTCCATGCCCTGTCCCTGCCTTTGAAGTTTCTCAGTGATTGTCGTTTAATCTTCTCCTGAATTCCAAGGTTAGGTATTTTCTTTGAATTTTAAAACAGGCACCTTCTACATATCCATGGTTTCATGAAATAGCCACATACTTCTGGGTTCTTCAGTGTGAAATACAACAGGCCGTCAAAAAAAAAGAATAATGAAAGAAAGAGAAATGAAACAATAAACTAACTAGTTTATTGTATAAGTTTGAAAATGTCCATATAAGACGAAACTGCGGTAACGTTAGTTACAAATAGAACTGGTAAAAAAACATAGAAAGTTTAATTTCTCTTTTCTTCATTATAATTTCCTACCACGTAGTAACGGCTACATCCATCAGTTTAACAAAAAAAAGAATCCCTCAAAATCCTTCGAAAACCTCACCATAACCAAATATTAAGTATTTGATTACTATTTTTTGATGGCCTGTTTAAGTTCTTACTAGTTCTTTAATCTTTTTCACTTCGTCTCTTTTCTACTTTCATTACTGATCTTTAGAGAAAACTAATATTCACGGGACGAATCACATGTTTAATCCTTCAACCTGCATAGGTTATGTGTATGGGTATTTCCGTCTGAATATCAAGGTAGATCACTGTGATCATCAAACAGTTGTCTTTCTGCTCTCCTCTTGAGAATGTAGCTTGATGGTTGATTATGTATGAACAACGCAACGTCCTTTTCAATTCTTGTACACTAGGTTCGTTGAAGAAGATCGCCTCTCATTCACGGTGTTTACGTCATTTTTCGCTAGCAGTTTGATTACTGCTGGATTGCTGATGAATAGTTCAATATTTCCTGCCATTATGCCTAGGGTTTAAAAGTGATATGGGACTTTTTTTTATACAACTTTGTCATGAGCTGTTTCCCGCATTCCAGATCATTTGGTTGTGCAATTAGACATTGATTAATTCATTTATTGAAATGATTGGTCGTTAACATTTAGTAAGCGCGAATTGAATCAATCATACACTCACTAATTATCGTGAATAAACCGATCCCAGTCGACAGTTTAATGGATTGTTCAGCGCCTCTTTCTTCACAAACAAATCCATCATACAACGAATTACATGGTTGGGGGGAAATATTACAAGACAAGACTATCCTTGAATAATAATGCGTTTCACACTTAGCCGAGAAGATTCACGTTCACCTATGAATAATAATAATAGTTTTTCACATAAATTGTCTTGCTCTGGAGAGAAGCGAGAAAGATATGGAGTCACGTACGACAGGCGATGGATTTTTTATTCAAGAGATAAGGTTTTTAGTAGGTTCTTGCGTTAGAGAGAAGATTGCTTTGTTGCGCTTTGCCACACAAAACAAACTATTGCTCGTTACTTTTCATAGCCGATATTTCATAGATAGTATTCACTAGTATATTATCTGAAATATATTTCAGTATAGTCAATATTTCTTGATATTTTTTGAGTTCAACCTTCCTCAATATGAAAAATAAATAAATTCAGATGAGGCAAACTGAAAAGTTCCCCCGAAAAAGTAATATAAACCTTTGAACAGTATAATCAGGCACACACTTATAATTTTTGCCTGAAAATAATTGGAATGATTGAAAAATTAAAACTGTATATTTAGTTCTTTGAAAATAGGTAACTTTTCGTGAAATAGTCCAATTCCATTCTGAAAACCTAAGAAGCGATTTTCTATATCAACGTTAATCAATTTTCAATAATTTCATTGAAAATTTTTCAGATTGAAGCATAATATCAAAATGTGCCAAGTCTGTTGAACATTTTCCGTGAAAGTATCTATAGAAGAGAGACAAATCTCCAACCTATCTTCGATGTTCCGGGCTATCAAAGTTGCACGTGATGTTCGCGTCTCCAATCAGTCGGATGGGTTTCCTCTGGATGGAATCCAGCAACTTCAGGGTATGTTTGTGGGCGGAGCCCCATACATGATAACAATACTACAGAGAGGGTCTAATCTGAGCTTTATGAAGCATTCAAAGTTGCTGAGGTGTGTACAGTTTTCTGGTTCGGAACAGTGTTCCAAGCTTTTGAGAAGCAGCCCTTGCAATTCCAGTGACATGATTGTGCCAAGACATATTGGTGTCTATTTTAACCCCCAACAAACTTATGGAATCATAAAGGGGAATTGTCTGACCTGACATTATTATATCCGGTTTGGAGACATTTATCTTTATGGAGAAAATCGATGCCTGGCTTTTCGTGGCATTGAATTGAACATGGTTACTTCCACCCCTATTCGAAATCACCTCTAGATCCCCATTGAGATATGTAACTTCCATCTACCGGTGAAGAGGTGCATCCGCTGTCAATGTCTTGGAATCCAAGAGAAGTGTGCTGTCGTCAGCAATATATTGGATATAAATGTGACAAATTGTGTCTGGTCTGAATCACTAGCCACACTGGTCTGGAAGGTAATGAAGCTGCTGACTCCCTTGAAAGGAGATATATGAAGAAACAACTAAGCATACCCTTTTCATTGTTCACATAGAAGCTGAAACCAGACATGACATATTGTTTATACACAATGGTCGTACAGCTTATCAAAACTAGGAAGAGACTTGAGAATTGAATCTCTCTCTCGCACCTTAGGGCTAATTATCGAGCGCGTCCCCAGCCTACCCAAGCTAAGGTGTAAGGAATCGTGCCGACAGCTGAATAGCCGCAGGGTGATATGCGATCACAAACGATCCCCTTGGGGAACTGGGCGAAACCTCTTTGTAATCAGCCTACCTCTGATAATGCGGGGCTCTGCCAGGGGTGACCAACTCTTCCCTTGTTACTCGTGGGAACATACATGAATGAAACAAACAGAGACAACAAAAGCAAAAACCAATCCCGAGGCTGGACAGAAGTGCTCACCTCAATCTGAGGCGGTGGCTTGGGATGAACTGAAATATTCACCCTAATCTACCGCTTGGAATGAGGCTGGACATAGCAGATCATCTCCAACAGCAAGGGTACTTCCTGCGGCGAGCGCCAAGAGCTCTGCCTTGAATACAGATAAGGAACCGGCTGCCCCTACAGGAAAGCTCTCTCACTTGTGCACCTCCAAGGAGGAAACCCCAAGAAGGTTGAAGAAGCCGCGCAACGACACTAATATCACTGCACCTTCCAAAACCTTCGCGGAGGCCACCGTGAGACACCTCAAGGTTGCCAAAGAGAGTGTGTGTCCGGCGACTCTTGGCCTACACCTGCCAATATCAAGAAGATGTCTCCCAGTGACCTGTTCACCTTTTTGGAAAGGACAGGATGGACGATGACCTAGAAGGACAACTCCTCGGGAGGATGTACAATGGGTCACATCAGGCCTAAGTGCTATGAGTCTACACTCACCCTCCCTACTCTACAGATACAGGTACAGGTACAACTGTATGCATAATACTATCAAATCGTTCAAATTTGCGAACCAATTTTTTGCCTGAAAACAGAAAATTTTTACAGCAGAAGTAGCAAAAAAGGACGACTCTCTGTACGCTTTTTGCGATGAGAATTAAAAATTTAGTATTTACTAAAAACAATTCTACTACCATCTACGTTTTACTATTAGACTACTTTCCCATGGATTTTTTTGGAACTAATGGATAATGTTTGAACGGTCCCACCTGATATTTTTACCAGTTCTGGTCAAACCATGCAACTCAGTATAGGCGTACTGTCAGGCGTAAGTCACGAGCCCTATGCAACCTATTGATCAAAATGGCTTTATTGTTTGCCTATGTTCCAGTTAAAATATATCAATAGAATCAGAAATGCTTAAGGGGTACATACACTGAACAAAAAAAGGTCTGATTCGGAAACAGGTGAGAGTTCTTAACAATAAATAAGAAATTGACCGTAACAGGTTGTCAGCGGGTGTGATTCATTATAACTATCTGGAACTGGATCAAACCATATACCAACCAAACAATTTATCAACGGCATGTACCAAAGATTGCATCAGCTGCAGCCGGTACTGGTCAACAGAAGAGGTCCGATCCTTCGCCACGACAGCGCCCGTCCGCAAGTTTCACAAATCACCGTCCGAAAAATGAGCTTTGAAGTTTTGTCTCCCCCACCATCCTTCCCAGATCTCCCGCCATCCAAATACTATCTTTTCAAGCAACTTTTCCACCGATAGAATCTTAGCCAGTCAAGACCAGGCAAAAACGTCCTTTGTCGACTTCATCGAATCCCGAGCACTAAATTTCCATGCTAATGAAATCAATCAACTCATTCATCGAGATATTACAGCTTAAAGTAGGCTCATTAAAACTTCTGAAACCATCAAATAATTTGAAGAAAATAAAGTTTGTTACGGTCTGATAATGCAGTGGTTTCGTGACATAATTGAACTTTTCTCAAATGACTGAGCTATTCGTTACAAACCTTCTTGTCTTCTAGGATCAGGGACATTGAAAATAATTGTTTTATGGATCAACCCTCTCAATTTTTCAGTAACTGTTGGTATTTTCATCATCATTGTATATACATTTTAGTTGGTGATGTACTCACTTATAGCTGCCATTTGTTCCATTGCTACATGGTGAGATATTGAAGAGGCTGGGAAGGGGTTCCAAATCCAGTGGTAGCGAAAAAGAACCCATATCCTCGCTCCAACACGAAGATAAATCGTCGGTACAGTTTGTCACCTGTAACAAAAATAATACTTCGAATCTGAGATAATAGTAGAACACCGAAGAGATTTTGGAAAATTCACAAGACTATTTATAAATGAACTGAGACGTTACTTGATGAGGATTAATAACAATATCCATGATAATAATTACTTCTGTGGTTATCAGTAAAAATGATCTTAGGTAGAGTTTTTACACCAATTACACTATTAGCTCATGGGAACCCGAATTTTCACCCTTATTTACTTCCAGCTACTCCAGCAGGTTCAACATCTGTCCCTCCATGTAGAAGCTAAAGATCAAAAGTTGAACCTGCAGGAGTCACTGGAAATGAATAGGCGACTCCAGCAGGCTCAACTTCTGTCTCTAAGCTGTCTCTTCTGCTGTCTCTCAGGTTCTACATGGAGGGACTCAAGTTGAACCTGCTGGAGTGACTTATTTATTTCCAGCGACATGGAGGGACACAAGTTGAACCTGTTGTTATGGCTCATTTATTTCCAGCAACTCCAGCAGATTTAACTTATGTCTGTTAGCTTCTACATGGAGGAACAGAAGTTGAACCTGGTGTCCTTCAGGTTCTTCATGGAGGGACACAAGTTGAACCTGCTGAAGTGGCTTGATAATTTCCAGCGATTCCAGCAGGCTGAACAACCTGCAGTCCCTCAGGTCCTACATGAAGGGACTCAAGTTGAACCTGCTGGAGTGGCTTATTTATTTCCAGCGACTCCAGTATGCTCAACTTCTGTCTCTTAGCTTCTACATGGAGGAAAATAAGTTGACCTGCTGTCTCTTGGCTTCTACAAGGAGGAACACAAGTTGAACCTGCTGGAGTGGTTTATTTGTTTCTAGCGACTCCAGCAGGATGAACTTCTGTCTGTTAGCTTCTACATGGAGGAACAAAAGTTGAACCTGTTGTCCTTTAGGTTCTTCATAGAGGGACACAACTTGAGCCTGCTGAAGTAGCTCAATCATTTCCAGCGATTCCAGCCGGTTGAACTTCTGTCTCTTAGCTTCTATTCGGAAGGACAAAAGTTGAATCTACTGAAGTCACTAGAAATAAATCAGCGACTCCAGCAACCTATATTTTTTTTAAGATCCTATCCCTATGACAAACGAAGTAGAAGTTTGATTCAATTCAAAGTAAATATGTGCATATTTGTGTTCCCAAACACCAGAACTGCAATACTCTCATCGACGCGTTGTTTCACCAACCAGACTGAAGTACAGTTCATCTCCTGAAGGACCTTCTGGCGTAGATTTATTCCACGTCCTGTTCTACCTTCCATAATGAGAGCTGAATAAAAACTAGTACTGATGAAAGTAATAAGCAAGCAAGCAAGTATAACATGGAAAAATAGTTTTTGAAAAACTTGATCTACACGTATTTGTAAGAAGTTCATTTTGATCGCTTCAAAAAATATACCCCTTTCAATTCAACAGAAATAATGTTATGCCAAAAACTATTATCCTGTTATTACCATCCTGTTCTGTACGATCATTTATACTAGCACCTTCACCAATTATCGAATAATTAATTATAAGGATATTATTGAATCGAGTTATCGTTGACTGCAATTTCTAGCTCTAGCAACACTTCCAGTCGTTTGATGTTTCCCAAATGATTTCCTGAGATATTTTCGGAAGATTGCTTCTGGATTTTCCCAGTCTCCGAATCATACACTAACCGGTTATCCAAATTCAAAACAGTAGGGGTCGTTGTATAGAGAATTGAAATACCTTTCATACAAGATGTCACAAAATCCCTTTTCAATACAATTTTTGCGACTATGATAACTTATCCCGTTCAAAAGTTAAGGGAGGTGGGCTATTTACATTTGTACTGTGCAACTGCTTTCAAGAAGTAAGTAAAAATGTTAGTAAGCACTACAATTTTAAAAGTTACTGAAGTCATAAACATCCTCATAATAGTTTTGTAGTTATTGTATAATTTTGATTTCATAATATTCTTGCAGTGGCTTCAGTTAATGATATAGTGATGAACAGCTCAATCAACACTAATGAAACATAGATGAAAATAATGAATTTTCAAACTTGTTCCCGTTTCGTAAAAAACGCGACAAATCCAAATTTTGAACAAAACCCGATGAATCTTTATTATTGTGTTTTCACTTAAACTAGCTCATAAAAGTGCATAATAGTATGGAAAATGATGGTGAACAATATTCAGAAATGTATTCAAAAATTTGTGTCGTTACTCTTACTATTATTCTCTTACTATTATTCTCAATATCAAATGCGTTAATAAGGGATGTTTTTTGGGGGAAATTTTGAGCAAACAACGCTAAAATTTGAGATTCGTAAAAAAGCCGATAAGTTTCCTCTTTTAAAAAAGATCTATAGAAAAATTTCGTAATTTCAAAGATCAACCAGCGATTGCATACTACACGTTTTTCTTGATATACGCAGAACTACAGAGAGTGGACTTATCCGGTCAGTATCTAATGACTAGTTTTCTTACAAAAGATCAGCAGAATACGTGAAAAATTAAAAAATTCAATTTATCGATAATGCCATAAATATTCGTGAAGGGTGACTCTAACGATTTGATCTTAAAAACTCCGAAACAAGCTTTGCAACTAATGAATTGTGCAATCTGCAATGGTGTACATGGTTTTCATATTGTTTTTCTTCAAAACTGATTTTTTCTACTTTCCGAACAATCCCACTTAGTATTTCGCCTGATTTGTTTCTAAAACATTTCCGTCGTTATTAAGGAAACCTCACGAAAATTTCAAAAGTTATTGAAGTCATGAATATTCACATAATCGTTTTCTAGTTATTCTATGAGCTATTTTATAATTTTTTTATAATATTTTTGCAGTTGCTTCAGTTAACAATATAGTGATGAACAGCTCAATCGATACTAATAAAACATCAAAAAAAATAATGAATTTTCAAACTTATGAAACAAAGTTGTGAGTTGGGTTTTCGATTTTCATATTATGTTATTTTCAAAAAAAAGCAGTTCGTAATTATAGAATGAATATAAGTATTTAATAACTAGTGTTGTAAGAAAAAATCAGCAGGTTACGTAAAAAATTAAAAAATTCAGTTCATCGATAATGCCATAAATATTCGGGAAAAGTAACTCTAACGATTCAATCATAAAAATTCGTATTTTGACTGATTTGTTTTGTAGTTATTCTATGAGTTATTTTTTTAAATATTCTTTTGCTTCAGTTAACAATATAGTGATGAACAGCTCAATTGATACTAATAAAACATCAATGAAAATAATGAATTTTCAAACATATGAAACAAAGTTGTGAGTTGGGTTTTCGATTTTTATTTTATTTAAAAAAAAAGCAGTTCATATTTATAGAATGAATTTAAGTATCTAATAACTAGTTGTATAATAAAAAATCAGCGGGTTATGTAAAAAAATTTAAAATTCATCACATCTATAATGCCATATATATTCATTAAGAGTGACTCTAATGATATTATCATAAAAATTCTGAAATGAATATGGCAACTGAAGAACTGTGCAATCTCCAATGGTGTACGTGGTTTTCATATTGTTTTTCTTTCAACCAGATTTCTTCTACTTTTCAATTAATCTCAATCAGTATTTCGACTGATTTGTTTTGTGAGTATGTTTTTAAAATATTTATTAATGAAATCTCACAAACATTTCAAAAGTTAATGGAGTCATGAATATTCACATAATAGTTTGGTACTTATTCCATGAGCTATTTTTTTATAATATTCTTGCAGTTGCTTCAGTTAACAATATAGTGATGAACAGCTCAATCAATACTAATAAAA
>WOGO01000855.1:0-20494 GCA_015342085.1 Leptinotarsa defecta | reverse complement strand
ACATTCAACATTACGGTACACCACCCAGGATACAATGTGACAACGGTCAAGAATTCACAGTCAACTTATGAAAGACTTATGCTTTCTGTACGACATTAAACTCACATATTCGAGTGTAAATCACCCACAATCGAACGGATCAATCGAAATATTCCATGCCACATTTGCTGAAATGATTCGCGCCCATAAAGCCGAAAATCCCGATGAACACCCCATGAACGTTTTACCATATGTAGTTATTTGTTATAATACGAGAAACAAAACAACAGGTTTCACACCGTACGAATTAATATTCGGACATACAGCTAGTCGATCCCCAGAAACACTCTATAACCAAAAAGACCTAATTTCAAAATATGTTAGAGATCTTAATAACTGCATAACATATTTCCATAAATTGGCCAGAGCGAAAACCGAAAAACCAAAGTCACACGCTTTTAGTGAAGGAGTGATCATCTCCAAGAGGAAGATTAATGTTCCTCTTGAAGATGATCACTTGGTGATCAAAACACATCGAGGTGTTAAAAATAACGATTTGGTGTTGAGAAAAACTCCAGTAATATTCATTACTACACACCAAAGGTTGAAAATAAATTGGACTTGGGCAAGAAATAGAATTGGCAGATTCAAAACAATATTTATTTTCAAAACGGAAATGTTCAACTGGTTGAAAGAAGTGATTCATATTATCCAAATTCTAAATTTGGATGTGGTGGTCGGTTTATATTATGAACAAACTATTACCAGCGACTTCGTTTGAGAGGACTTCAATTTCTGTGATTACCCAGATTTTCTAGCAGTAAAATGTTTTCACGTAGGTATTTGCATATCGTTCAACAATCTATAAATATTTGAATATAGATCAACAATAGTTTTATGTCATTCTTAGAATTCATATAATTTTTTCATTCCTGAAGCAATTGAAATGAATCAAACACTTCATATTGAATGAAGCTTTTCGCAATGAATCAGTGCGAACCGCACAAACGCACAGACAGCGATCAGTTGCACATTTATTATATGTATCGATGTTAGGAATTCAGTGTATTGAATTGGGAGAGTTTTACTGATGGCAGTGGTAAAACTGAGGACAGTCATGTGGGCCATGTATCGGCGACAATTTGAGGAAGTAGGCAGCGTCAACGACCGGGGCAGTGGTATAAAATTAACCACAAAAAATGTGACTGATTTTGGGCAGTAGTAAAATAAATAGACCACCTTTTCAAATATTTACCACAAATATTTACCACTGTTGTTTCACCGTACTTTCATGTGTCTACTCATACATAGATGGCGCCGGACGTTGTAGAAAGTGATACAAATGTGAAGAACCCCGGTAGTTCGTGTACAAACGGATCTGTTTTTTTTAATATTTAATATTGTTGAAATCTATTTTTACTCAATCAATAGTTTGATAGGCACAATTTGATATATCCAAAATATGTACCACCACCCCAGAAATGCGTTTTTCATCCTGTATTATTTTTTTCCTAATAAAATGGATGATCTACCTTTCAACTTGGTATGCATGAGTAGAGATGAGCTGATGAATGATTTACATCTGGATTATGATGAACCCTCCACACAACAGTTTTTAGAAGATATCCCGTCTGATAATGACTTATTTCACGCTATTGAAACGCCTGAAGTCGACGAACTTCTTGATGACATCTTATTGTCCCATTATTTGTCTCGAAATTGAAGGAATCCAATTCGAACATTTATTGCACAATTTACAAAAAAAATACAGGTCCGTATTTAAAAATTCAAAGATGGAGGTGGCCCAAGTCAGATGACATCCTGTATAAAAGATTCATGGATATATTTTGAGAGCCCACATCAAGTGCCAATAGCAAAATGTGGACAGATTTTCAATATGTCTGCGAATAAAGAAGATATAGGCAAAACAATAATTTGTGATTTTTTGATTTTCTCTGTATATCTCCAAAATCAAAAGAGCTATATTCGATTTCTTCACATCATTGAATAGGTCTCTAAAATACGCAACTTTGCCCTAATTTAACCGACACTCTATCTCTTATTTTACGAGATCTCCATGTACAGAAACGAATTTGAATAGCCCTGTATAAAAATAGTGGAAAAACTAACACTTAGGACAAGTTTAGTTTAGGACTTTTATACTGCCATCTTTTTCGGTCCTAATGAATATCAGCCTGGGTTTGGCGGGAAAAATAAGAAGATAACAATTTATATACATTTATTAGAAGTGTTAAAATCTATAAATAAATAAAGTCTATTCTAAAAATATACGCATTTTTTTCTTTGCAGTTTCAGCTCGAGTGATATTTTAAAAGTGGGAACTAGAGTCAATATCAAATCTGTCCCACGTTAAAAAAAAATTTAAACGATTGAAATTCAAAATGAGTTCGAATTGTCTTTTTTTAAGGAAACTGAGATCTACGGAATAATTATTTGATGAAAGACAGCTATGACAATCTAATATGATCTAAGTAAGACATGAAAAACCTACCCCTTCACTATCGGGAACAACTATGTTCCTGCTTATTACTGCGACTGATATTGAATCGATAGAAAATTGCCCAGAAAATAATTAGATATTCATTGCTACCAGGAATGCAGTTCCAAATATTTGCATAATTCTAAAGGAAGGAATGTGTTTTCCAAATTTATTTTCAAAATAGAGATTTTTTCAGAAAAAATTCAAGAGTAGTGCTTTTTTTTACAAAAAAAAACTTTTGCTGTCTTCCAATAACGGATTATACCTTGATAAATATTGCTAAAAACGACCCCGGAAAGCGATTTGTTCAGAAATATCGCTGTTATTCCTTGATTTGAAGGTTACCCTAACGAAACTAAATATATTTTTCAACAGATATCACATTCAAATTGTTCAAATTTACACTTAAAAATAGTAATGATAACGCAGCAAAGAACTTTCAGATTTCATCTGATTTGCAAATATAAAAATGTAAAAAGAAAGTATAAAAATTAATTTTTCAGACTTTCAAGATCACATCTATACATAGAAGAGTTTCATTAGCCAATATCGCTGATATTTAAAAACAAAGAGTTTAATAAACGTGATGGCACAATTGTACAAAAGCCCAATAGTTTTAATAAAGAGGCTGACGAACTGAGGAAAAATCTTCACAGGAAAATACGCTGTTTAAATAAATGAGGGTGCACAAACTATGATCCAACCCCAACGTATTAGGTCTTCAGAGGTTTTATTTCAAAAACAGAAATACCGAAATATAGAGGGAGAAATGGAAGGAGAGATAATTGAGCTCAAGTAGGTTGATGATCAAAATTATATCTTTCACTACAGTTTCCGACTCTTTAAAGGTTTCAAAGTAGCCTTTTTCTAAAGGAATTTTCTTTTTTTAGGGCTTGTGCTGTCACTTGTTTCAAAATAGGCTTTTTCAAAACGATTTTCCCTTTTTGAAGGCTTCTGGTTTTTTGAAGGTTTAAAAAAAGGTCTTCTCAAAAAGGATTTGAAGGCTTCCAAGTGCCTTTTTGAAGGCTTCTGCTGTTTAACTTGTTTTATCTTTTCAAAGCTTTCAAAATAGGCCGTCTTAAAGAAAATTTGCCTTTTTGAGGGCTTCCTAATGTCTTTTTGAAGACTTCTGATGAGTAACTCATTTCCGACTTTTTGAAGGTTTTAAAATAGGCCTTTCCAAAAGGGATTTGACTTTTTGAGAGCTTCCAAATGCCTTTTTGAAGTCTTCCGACTTTTTGAAGGTTCCAAAATAGACCTCACCTTTTTAAAAGAAATTTGCCTTTTTGAGGACTTCCAAATACCTTTTTGAAGGCTTCTGCTGAGTCACTCGTTTTCGACTTCTCGTTTTCGACTTCTGATGAGTAACTCATTTCCGACTTTTTGAAGGTTTCAAAATAGGCCTTTTCAAAAGGGATTTGACTTTTTGAGAGCTTCCAAATGCCTTTTTTGAAGGCTTCCTACTTTCTGAAGGTTTCAAAATAGGCCTTACCTTTTTTGAAGAAATTTACCTTTTAGAGGGTTTCCAAATGCCTTTTTGAAGGCTTTTGAAGAGTCACTCCTTTCCAAACTTTCAAAAGATTTAAAATAGGCACTTTTGAAAGAAATTTGCCTTTTTGAGGGCTTCCTAATGCCTTTTTGAAGGTTTCTGATGAGTCACTAGTTTCTGAATTTTTAAAAGTTTTAAAATAAGCCTTTGTAAAAGGAGTTTACCGTTTTGAAGGTTTCCCAATGCCTTTTTAAAGGCTTCTGATGAGTCATTCGTATTCGACTTTTTAAAAGTTTCAAAATGGGCCTTTTCAAATGGAATATGCCTTTTTGAAGTATGTCAAGAGTATTAAAGCTATTTATAATTTGAGCCGAAAGTTTTAAAGTAAATTTTGGGTTTTGAAAAGGAAAAAAAATTGTTTTCCGAATCGTCGACCACTGAAGAAAGGAAAATATTGAAATTTTAGTTTTTTCAATTTGTAGTGAAAATTTATGAATACTACAAGTTACTGACTAATTGGGACTCTTCAGTAGTTTATATTACGCAATACCTTCTAAGGGTGAACTTTTCAGTTTGCCCTTTATTACACTTTAGCACATTCTCTCTATCAACCTGTTGAGAAAAATTCCAATTCCTCCAATCCAAAGGCTCGAATTGACAAATATCTCTCCTTTACAGTCTCCCTTCTAGAAAACTAGTGAAAACATGTCCGCTATACCAAAAGCAGTTTTCACAAGTGATTACGATAGCGACATCAAGCTACACTATTGACGTATTTCAGGTTTGTACATCAAGAAAACACAAACCAAAGTTATTGGCGACCAAGAAGCGTCGGCATACCATAGTACTTGTTCGGTACTTTTTTCTGAAGTTTGCTTTCTTTTGCTTTCTATAGAGGTTTTCATTTTGTCCGGTACTTTAGCCAACTCGTCGTCGTCGTAAGTAAACATGAATTTGCAGCTGGCGGAGGAGACTTTCTTCGATTCTATCATCTCTATGCCGTGGTCCAAGCAATAAGTCAATCCTTCTTGGGTATCGAACACCTGAAATATAGGTATGTTTTCTAAAGAAAATTAGTTCCTTGCCGAGCAATGATAAATCCCCAATATTTTGTATTTGGTTCAATCTGATTACATCTAAGTCCCCTACATTTTTTTGTAATAGAAACAATAATACTCACCATAGAAACGAAAAGACTCATCTTACAAATCTCGCATTCGTAGTCTCCCTCTTCGCCATGCTGGAACTTCTTCTTCTTCCCCCTGTTGACATCCGGAATGGGCAGCCTCTCCCTCGTCAGCTCTCCTAAGCTCCTCAACCTGTCCCTCCTCTGCATCTCCCTGTCGCACAATTCCTGCACATGCGGTAGGACCTGCCTCAGGATATCTGCACTGCACCTGGTGTCATTCGTTATGCTCAAGAGTAGTCTGTCCAGAGAAAACATGGAGGGCTCGCTGCTGTTCCTCAGAACATCAAAAAGTCCTCGTGCAGTCTTCAGCCAGTAAGTCGGAGCAAAGTAGACGCTTTCGGAAACCACATAGCCCGTACTGACGCTGGACGTGAACGCTTTTGGAAACACAACGATGAACTGTCCGGGTACCTGAATTGTGCGACAGAGGGAAACGCCGTGCTCCACGAGGAGGTTGGGCGGAACCATAACCGTGTCGGAGTTCAGCCAGTGCTCTTTGTTTTTGCAGTAGTTCGGGACTAGTTGTCTGAGAGCAGACTGAAAGGCTTCGCTCGCGGAATTCGGGATGCCGTACCAGATTTTATTGCCCCCTGTGTGCAGGTACTCGATCCAAGGGAGGCCATGGGGGTCACGGTACCAGCAGCAAGCGCTGAATACCATCCCGACGTGGAGGGTTGGTACGGTGACACCTAATTGAAAAACATGTTTGTTCCGGTTCAAGTTTGTTATTCCAAGAAATATAACATGTTTGAACAGTAAACAGCTGAATTGCAATATTTTATTAAGATTTCTACGTTAAATCGACTTTTACTTTTAGATATTGATTTTTTTAATATATATTTGAAAGAGGTAACTTCATCCGTTCAGTATATTTTTGATAGAGATGAAACAGATAGCAGAGAAGCCGAATTCGGTCGTCGAATATCGGGTGGACCGTCGTGGGGCGGGAACGATAGGGTGGATATTCGGACAACTTCGCTGCCGAATATTCGGTCGTCGAATATCGGGTGGGCCGTTGCCATTTGGTGCACCGCAAGAAGCACGCTTACGATGGTGGCGCGGGAACGATAGAGTGGATATTAGATAGAGTGGATATTAGATAGAGTGATTTTCCCGATAGGTTGGATATTCGGACAACCTCGAAGCCGAATATTCGGTCGTCGAATATCGGGTAGGCTTTTGCCATTTGGTGCACCGCAAGAAGCACGCTTAAGAAGGTGTCGCGCGAACTTTAGAGTGGATATTAGATAGAGTGGATTTTCCTGATATTGCGGTTATTCGGACAACATCGCTGCCGAATATCCGGTCGTCGAATATCGGGTGGGCCGTTGCCATTTGGTGACCGCAAGAAGCACGCTTATGATGGTGGCGCGGGAACGATAGAGTGGATATTAGATAGAGTGGATTTTCCCGATAGGTTGGATATTCGGACAACCTCGAAGCCGAATATTCGGTCGTCGAATATCGGGTGGGCCGTTGCCATTTGGTGCACCGCAAGAAGCACGCTTAAGTAGGTGTCGCGCGAACGATAGAGTGGATATTAGATAGAGTGGATTTTCCTGATATTGCGGTTATTCGGACAACCTCGCAGCCGAATATTCGGTCGTCGAATATTGGGCGGGCCGTTGCTATTTGTTGCGTCGCAAGAAGCACGCTTAAGTAGGTGTCGCACGAACGATAGAGTGGATATTAGATAGAGTGGATTTTCCTGATATTGCGGTTATACGGACAACATCGCAGCCGAATATTCGGTAGTCGAATATTGGGTGGGCCGTCGCCATTTGTTGCGCCGCAAGAAACACGCTTGCGTAGATGGGGCGGGAACGATAGGGTGGATATTCCCGATAGGGTGGATATTCCCGATACGGTGGATATTCGCTGCCGAGTATTCGGTCGTCGAATATCGAGTGGGCCGTTGCCATTTGGTGCACCGCAAGAAGCACGCTTAAGTAGGTGGCGCGCGAACAATAATGTGGATATTCAATAGGTTGGATATTCGGTCGTAGAATATCGGGTGGGCCGTCGCCATTTGTTGCGCCGCAAGAAGCACGCTTGCGTAGATGGTGCGGGAACGATAGGGTGGATATTCCCGATAGGGTGGATATTCGGACAACATCGCTGCCGAATATTCGGTCGTCGAATATCAAGTGGGCCGTTGCCATTTGGTGCACCGCAAGAAGCACGCTTAAGTAGGTGTCGCGCGAACGATAGGGAGGATATTTCCGATAGGATAGATATTCGGACAATCTCGCAGCCGAATATTCGGTCGTTGTAGATGAAGTGCGAACAATAGGCTTATCCAATTCGGATATGTTCGTTGATAAGCAAAGTTGATAATTGTTTCATTTGTTGAATTATTGTACTTACTGCATCTATCTTTCAGCACCTTGCAGCTGTGTACAGAGAAATGTTTTTTCTGAAGCTAGCCTCATTTACAAAGACAAGCAAAATCGCTTGCTACCTCCAAATGAAGATAAGCTAGTATTCATTTACCGTAATTTGCCCTCAGTGCGGTATGACTCATTTTCTAAGTAGTAAAATTATTGTGTTTACTGTTTGTATTTCTCAAATGATACTAACTGAATAAAGCAATCAATCACTCGAAAGTTTTTTTATTCCGTATTCGGCCGAATAGGTGGAAGTTAACCGGTATTCGGCCGGATAGTATTTAAGCCGATTAATTGAAGTGTGACAATTACTCGATAGCAAGAGATATATTATTGAATTTGTGAAAGATAAACAAAAATAAAAATTTCACTTCGGATCCTAACTCACCCATGATTGGTCCAAGAGAACGCAAAACTGAGGCGTTGTTGTTAGTAAGAACTTTCAGATTCCAAGAATGCCTTGCGAATGGACTGTTTTTCGCTGTGGCGAAGCCGTAACCCCAGTTTCCACAGTCAATCGATCCAGAGTGAACGCATATGTGGTTTTGTCGCATACTGACGTGCCTCCAGTATTCTTGCTCGACCTGAAAACAGATGAAGACCAAAACTTTTTTCTTCTTTCATTTCACACCTAAATAAAACTGTTCAATTGTTCTTGTTAGGAAAAAGAGACTACACCACTGAAAATATGTCAGAACTGATCCAAAACAGATGTGATAAATTTGGCGAAACCTAACCTCAAATCCTCTGAACGCTGAAACTCTCAAACCTACCTCGGGTACATCTACCAAATGAAAAACTTCAAACTAGTAGCGGCACAGAAAATTGATGAATAATCGAAAAAACAGCTCAGGGAATCAATGAAACTAGAAGTAGTAAATCCACGAGAAAGGTAACAACATACTAACCTCCTGAGCAGACGGATCATTATTTTTAAAATGCATGCTCATGGTGTTTCTGGCTATTCTGTAAAAAGCATTCAATGCCATGTTTCGTCCTTTGGTGATGCATTCTTCGGCATCGTTATCCTCAAGGTCTTCAGAATCTGCCTCGGCTTCTGCGTTCGGCGATTTTTCCTGGAGTTTCATGAGACTCTTCGATTCACGTTTGGCCCATTCAGTCTCCACTTCATCAAACAGTTTCTCCCGTTCAGCTGCAGAATAAATATTAGTTGAATTTTCAAAGTACAGGATGAAAATAGTTTTTGCCCACCTGGAGATAGAGTATCGTAAGGCAACAGATATTTGCAATAAATATCGTCAAGTTTCGTGACTCGATCTTGGGCCGATTTTGGGATTTTCATCAGCTCAGACACTCGAGGCCACCTCTTTTTTTCTATGACCTCTTTCAAACCTCCCAAGGTTTGAACTGTTTGATAGAGTCTGGGTAAGTCAATTTCCATACCGCCGATCTGAAAAAGAAAACACAGTCACACCTATTCAAGTCCCAGTATCTAAATCGTCAACTGAAGCATTCACAAACGATAATGAAGTAAAGGCCCCAGATTGGAGCCTTTAGGGACTCCCGGAGTTATAAGCAAAGAATGCATGTTTATAAGTCTTGACACAAAGTCAATATAATACTCACCCATGGAGGATGAACCAAGCTAATATTCTGCGTCTGGAGATACTTCTTGATAGCCATCAACTCTTTAAAATTGGGCCCCCACCGGTACAGCATTTTGTGAACGTACTGGTCGTACGCGGTAAACCTCATGTCGTCCGTGACCTTGCACTCGGGCTTGAAACTACCAGGCGGAACGATCCGGCAGATGCCGAACTGCTCTGCCTTGTACCTGATCCTCTCGATATACTCCAGGGGGTCCTGGAACTCCTGTTCGGTCGGATGGAACACCGGCGCCTCTACAAGCCTCGCCGGATCGGTCTTTTTCGGAAAATCTGAGACGTAAACGGGCGTGACGTACTCAGCCGGTCGGCACTTCTGCTTCTGCGTAGGTTTTTTTGACAGTTTCGCGCTCGACGAAGAACTAGCGCTCGGCGAGCTCGGGATTTTGTATTTGAAATCATCCAAGTCCGATAGCTTCTCGCTGCTCTTCGACGTTTTCAGCAACGTTTTGTTCTGGAGCTTCGTCAGGCCATGTTTCGAGGGTTTTTGGGGAATATAGAAATGAGAAGTCTCTTCAGGCTCTGTTGTGGATGGTTCCGGGTCATCTTTGCTGCTTCTGGAGAGGTCTTGTTTCAGTACCGGTTTGCGAAATTGACCTGCGATGAAAACCGTACAACTGAATCAAAATTTCATGAAACCGGAGCCCAAAACATATTCATAATCCAGATCCAGACAGCACTGTTTCGACCTGCCGTAGGTCTCATTAGTGGTGCTAGCCGGAACCGTGACTGACACTGTTAAACCACAAGCAATGTATATAACAACAGGAGTACCCCGAGAATCGATTTTAGGACTTTTTTTCCGAATGACATAATACTTTTATACTACCCCAGGTAAGATGACACTAATCAACTGGCAGGTGAGGATAACTTACGATTGTAAGTCGCTTGAGAAGATATGTATTGCAATAAACACAAACAAAACCCAACATATGCCAATATATTCCAAAAAAATAGTTCTAATTACAGTCCACTCATACCTCGGCAACAGAGGTATATAAAATGAATCTCTGAAAGCAAATTTCTTGGTTTAAGCGTAGATCAGTAGTTAATGTGAGAAGCACGTGCTTTGCTATTAGTCAATTTTACTGTATCACTCAATATCTGAGTTTCTGGGGAAATTCAAGACATTCTCCTGAATTTTGGATAAAAATGTTAAAAAATGTACGGAGCTGCTTTTTGGTTACATATCTCTTTATTTTACGTTCTAAGGTTAATGGCATAGTTGGTACGACTGATGCAGTCCATATTCCTAAAGTAATTCAAATGTTTTTTACCTTCATTCTTTAGATCGTAAATTGGTTTTAGGTGGTGTTTTACGAATTTGAAATAGTAGGCAGCGACAAATACCAACCGCTTTTTTCTGAAATGTCACTAGTAACTAACCTAAAAATAGAATAATATCACCAGGAGAAGCATTCGTTTTTAAATTAAGTTTTTTATAAGAAAAATGTTCAATATTGAAGTGAAAAGTATCAAAGAAGGAGGAATAAGGTGTAAAGGTGACCTAGTGAATGAATGCTTGTGGTTTTAAATAGTTCATTTTGTGAAAAAGAAGGCTGAAAAGTTGCCCTTTTCAGAACTTTGAAGTCCCGTAACTTTGTAAATGAGGGAGAGCGCCGCTTTTTTCTTTCGGATTCGTAATCTAGGCATCAAAATACGTAAGTACATGCAAAAATTTTTTCAAAATCGCCGGGTGTCCACAAAATGAAAATTTACCACTTTCTGAAACAGGCATGTTTAAAAGATTGACGGTTGTTATTGGGAGGCCTGCAACGGTACGAACAGTTCAAATTGAAGAAGCTGTTTTGAATGAGATTGAAGTAAATCCTCATGCCATTATTCGGAAAATAGCTGAAGAACTGAATATTACCCATGTCACAGTGTGGCAGATTTTAAGAGCCCAGCAGCTGTATTCCTATCATATGCAACGTGCGCAAGCTCTATTGCCCAGAGATTCGCCTGTAAGACTAGCTTTTTCCAATGGTTACGCAGTAAAATAAGAAGAAATCCAGGTTTCCTAAGTCAAATATTGTTCACAGATGAAGCTTGTTTTTCTCGCAATTCAATTATTAATTTCCACAACAATCACATTTGGGCCGAAAACAATCCCCACGCCTTGATAGAAAATAATTTTCAAGAATAGTTTTCTTTTAATATTTGGGTTGGAATTGTCGGTGACCATCTCATTGGACCTCACTTCCTTACACCAACACCTAATGAAGAAGAATACTGAAGGTTTTCAGAATTTGTTTCACCTGGACTTTTAGAAGGAATTCCACTACAATTGCATTGCCTAATCCAAAACAATAATAGAAATTGCACAAAAGTAGGTGGCGTGCACTTTTAAGTCAAAAATATTCGTTCAAATCCCGCTCGAGACGCCGAACGTGATTCAATAAATTGAATCACGTTCGGGCTAAATTAGCTCCTCAATGTTATTAATACCATTGCCAAATTACAACAAAATTAGGTGAAGGATATTTAGGATTTTTACGAATAACTGTTTTTTCATTTTTATTTTAACACCTTGTATCTTTAGAACGAAGGATTTGCGGACCCATGTTTATATGAACATTTCGTCTTAAAATAACCTAAAGAATCGTCTGTTAAATTTATGGTATATACTTAATCAACACCCTGTATATACGTTGTGATGTACTGTTTGGAACCTTTGGTGTAGTAATACCCTGTATATACGCACAATATGCCTTTATTATTTTGAAAATCTGTGTTGAAATATTCGTTGTTTTCTCCCTAGAAATTACCTGTTTCACCATCGAGAAATGAAATGAGGAACTGAACTAGAGATAGCCAACGCTGAAGAAGTTGTACCTCAAATGTTTTCCTCACCGAAACAATATGTTTTACGTGAAAGTTTGTGGAACACCTTAAGCAACAACAGAGATACAGGGTGTTTCATAACTCCAGTACGAAATTTTGGAGGGTGACTCTTTAGGTCGTTTTAAGAAAAAAATGTATCATGAACATGTGTCCGCAGTTGCTTCGTTTCTTAGATACAGGGCGTTGAAGTTTGAGAAAAATAGTAATTATAAAATGTCATAAACATTCTTACACCGACCTAGTTGAAATTTGCTAGTTATTTGGAGTAATAAGGCGCTTGTTTAGCCCAGTGGAGGGTCAGTGAAGTCTCAGTAGGTACTACGGCCAACAATATTGAGAAAAAAGTACGCAACTGACTTGTTGTTGTAGTTTTTCATATTTTCAGATTGATCAACTGAAAATACAACTTTAAGTAGCCTGTGTTTTCTTGATATCCAGCTTCGTTTCAGAAAGAACATTTCAAGTCACTTTGCATGTATGGATACCTGCTTTGGAGACCGGCAAACAATGACAGTGTTGTCATATAATTATTCAATCATGAATAATTTTGCTGACCCTGAAATGGCTTAAATGTACTTTGTTTATGGATTAGCAAATGAAAATGCGAAAGAAGCACAGCTAATTTACCAGGACAGATATCTTAACTTCTTCTACAAAACTATTGGAATGTGCTAAAACATGCAAGATTATATGAAACTGATAGCTTTATTGAACATGTAGGTGGTGGAAGATCAGAAACTGTAATAACGCCTGAACTAGAAAAAGCTACACTTGATGCGATAGAAGAAGATCCTTCAAATAGCACCAGGAAATTTGCACTGCAGCTGGAAGTTAGCCAAAAAAAAACGTATGGACAGTTCTGAAAATAAACCTCTTATATCCATATCACATACTGCTGGTCCGAGCTCTACTGCTTATGAACTTTCACAGTGACCATTTGGTCCGTAGAAAATCACCACGTTATTAGAGAAAGTCATTTTCAGCAACAATTTTCGCAGAACGTTTGAATAACAATGACCGGTGACTACCATTTTGGCCAATTTTTTCTATCAGCAATAATAACAGGTGGATCCTACATGGACTTTTTGCGAGATCATCAACCCATTTTGTTGGAAGAAGTGTCAGTATTTACAAGAGGCAACATGTGGTTTATGCACGACAGGGCTCCAGCTCATTTCAGTGTTCTAGCTCGTTAGCATACCGAACCCAATCGCGGGATTGGACGTGCAGGACCTCAAAATTGGCCAGCTCGCAGTCTTGATATGAATCCTCTAGATTTCTGGTCTTGGGGTCATCTGAAGTATATCACTGGAACTCTCAAACTTTTTGCTACCGTTGGTATGAGGAAAATATCTTTCACAAACACTACAGTGGTTTATGTTTCTCCAAAATACCTTCGACAATCTCCATAAAATGTTTTTTCAATTTGACTTTCGAATAAAAAAATCTGAGATTCAACCCTAGTGTCTAGAAAACTCAATTTAATTTTGCTGTTACATGAAATATTGCAGGGTAATAAACCGTCATAGACACAACTTCAATCAAAATGTCATTAAATTATTAAACTGATATCAAACCGGATTATCCACATAATTCAGTTACGATCAGGCGGTTAGTATCATGATTTCGGATTCCATATAGGGAATATTTGATTGCTGAGTTATTGGGGAGAGGTGTTAATTGTTTCAGGGCACTGGGTAGGCAATGACCAGAAATAGAAAATGATGGAAATATTAGTTTCGACAATTGAAATTTGACTTCTGAAAATTTGCTTTGACTGAATAAATCACAAGAATCTCATTATTCGTTGATGAGGCATAACAAGAGATTGAATTTTGAACCCCCATAACTCTGTTATATGGTTGTTGAAATTGTAGATTGCAACTCAATTTGTTTTTTTTTATTAGTTCGGACTTATATTGTTTAATATTACATAAAACGATTCAAAATCCCTAAAAGAACCAATACAAATGAAAAATTAAAAACAATAGCTGAAAACTATTATATTGAGCAGAGAAAACCTTGAAATGAAATCACAGTGAAATAAAATGCAAGTGAAAAATGGAACAATTGAACAAAAAATCAAAAATTTAGAGATTCTTAACTAAGTTACTTCACGACGTTTTGATTTTTAGTATCCACAATCATCTTCAGGTGATAACTGGATTAATTCCTCCGAGAGGCTTCGCCCATGTATAATTTGGTAGTTATAGTACTAATCAGTACTATATTGCTGTATCCCTGCTGTTCCAATGTTTTGAATCAGAATCAACGAACTTAGGCGTGCGCAGCGTTCAAAAAATTGTTCTACAGCTTCATCTAGTGGCGAGTTACAGAAAATTTGATAGCCTAAAAACCTTCTCTATGAAAAAATTACTTGTACATATATTAGATTAGCCAATGGAAGTCTGAACTATCGAAATTCTTCTTGAAAAATTGTCAATCACCTTTAAACAAACGATGTTTTTCTTCAGAAATTTCACACTTTTTTGCATAAAAATGGAAAACTAGAAAACAAAGAAGCTCTTTCGCCAAAAAAACAATCTATTCTAAGAATATTTTCCTTCCAATTTAAATGTATATTCTCTCTCTGTTTCAATTCTATCGAATGTATTGACAATTGAAATAATATCTCAGGAAATTGACATGGCAATTCGCTATATTGGTTCAAGAAGTAAAGACAAAATAGACAGAAATAAGGAATAATGATCTAGGCGATATTTCAAGAGAAAATAATCAGATTATCTATTATGGAAATGAAAGAAATGTAATTTATATTTGTGCATTGGAAAATTCTACAAACTGAGCACTACTTGAATACCAGACATTGGTTTTTAGCATATTCATCAACATGAAATTACATATTGGAATCGTAATTGCTGAACGTCATATTGAAGATGAGTCGTAGTTACTGAATGTCAGATAAATTATTTCAAGGGTATTATGTGTTCTCAGATTTATCGCTGATAGTGAGTCACTTCTGAATAATATGATTATTGTGGAAATGGAGTTATTGTTGATAAACTAATTTCTCATGAACAGTTCATCAGGTTAGTTTTTGAACATACACCAGTCTTTGAAGAAACAAGAAAAAGCTTTTGCGATTTATGATCTATTGTAGAAATTTATATCAAACACAGAATAAGGAAAATAACCATTGAGATTTATGTAGAAATTAGGCGAAGTTGTTTTATTTGTCCTATATTCAACAAAGAAGAAGCATATTCTGTTCATCTACTAACTTTACCACCTGGGACCAAGTAAGAAGATTACGAATACCCTTTTGTTCTACATTACATGTATACACACATTTATTTACGATTCCTGTATAGGCAAATCCACCACCTACTGTTATTCACACATTATAAGTATATAAACTGGAAAAGTATTGAGAGGTAACAATTTTCAAGTCGATCAGATGACCAATACTTTCAGTTAGCATGTGAAAATTTTGAGGATAATGTTTTCATAGTAAGTTTCAAAAACAAGCTAATTTCACTACTTCTACAAGTGAATGTATCTTGGATCCTGACAAATGAATTAAAAATGTTTCACCATAAATGATAATTCATTGATTTCAGAAGTTTTTTTTCACTTGAATCTTGAATGAATATTAAAAACATTAGTGGATAGCTCATGTGACATTTGTTTCGACATTACATATGGTACATTTAGCTGAAATGAAACACGTATAACCTAACTTGAATGATGGACTATATATTATACATACATATTATTCTTTAACAGTATTCCGAGCAAACCTAAATTTCATGAATCTTATATCATCAACGATTCAGTCATTAGAATACCGTTATCAAACTGATTCAAACTTAAGAACAAGAATAGCTTTGGTTTTTGTTCAAATTACAACTCAACATCTTTGGCTTGAAAAATAGGTAACTAAATATCCGAAATGGTATGATGTTTGGAATGAAAAAATTCATCTGAGTAATCCCGATGTGTCACCAACAATTTCTTTGGAAATTACAAAAAAATCCTTGATCCCTGTCCAATCTTTTTTTAACAATGGAAACTGTGGAATTCCATTCCAATCATCATCCCGAAAACTGTAGCGACATTATTGTTAGTTCCATTATATCTCTCACTTAACATAGTTTTTGGCAATTTTGTTATATACAATACACTAGGACTGAATACAAAATCCTACTGAACTTTTTACAGCGCATACTCTAATCTGCCGAGGACAAATTGAATCATGGGTACTCGTTTCAAAGTGTACAAAAACAGCACCATCGTTTAAGTATTTAAACCTAGACACTAGTAGCGAGCTCAGGACTACATCAAAAACTCGTAGTGGTGAGCCTGCTACTAGTCAAGTCTACTCAGAGACTGGAACCGTACTCAGAACACCTTCTGTCGACGTGTTTGAGGTAGGTTTCTGAGTAGACACTTCTAGTTCTGTCTTCGTACCTTATAGACGGCCTCCTATTATCTATGAAGTCCAAATTGGAAGGGGAACGTTTACACAAACTACAGAACGCACACTGCAGGGTGTTTTTGAAGGCTTCCCTGAAGTCTCTGTTGAAGTAGGCGTAGATTAGAGGGTTGAGCGTGGAGTTGAAGTATCCTATCCAGAAAACTACTGCAACTACTTCTTTGGGGCAGTGCTCGCGACAGGAGTCGCAAAGATACACAGTGTCATACCACGTAAAGAAGGGCAACCAGCACAGTATGAAGGTTCCCATTATAATTCCTAAAGTCCTGGCAGCTTTATGCTCGCGCTTCATTTTGGAAATGTTTCTCTCCTTCGACGGCGTATGGTGCAGGTCCTGGTTGATTTCATGCTGCGTCAGAGTCTTGGAAGACCCCCCCGAGTTGGACAGCATGTCTCCGTTGGTGTTATTTTGGTGCAAGAGTTTAGCGGCTCCGTGTCGATTGTACATCTCCTTCTCTTGCTTATTGGCTTCTCGGAAGATAGACAGATACATGAAGATCATGATGGTGCAAGGGATCCAGAAGGAAATGCTGCTGCTGATCACCGCGTATGGCTTATTGACGATGAACTCGCATATGTCGGGATGATTGTTGCGGAACTCCTGGTTCTCAGTAGTGGTGTACCAACCAATAAAAATGGGAAGGAAGCTCAAGACGGCGGGGCTCAGCCAGGTGTTGAGAATCATCAGAGCAACCACCTTCTTAGTCATGGTAAGGGTGTATTTGAGGGGCTTGACTATTGCGTAATACCTATCAACACTGATGCAGCAGAGGTGAAGGATGGAGGACGTTGAAAAGTAAACGTCCAGGGAGTTCCAGACGTCGCACATGAAGTAGCCAAACTTCCACTCATCGTAGATCTGCACGCTGGCATTGAAGGTCATTGCAAACATGGCTACCAACATATCTGCCAGCGCTAGGGATATCACATAGTAGTTGGTTATTATCCTGAGCTTTCTATGCCTCATCACCGAAACTATAACCAACAAGTTACCAAAAATTGACGCGATGATAATGGAACCCATGATAGTTGCCTTGACGAAGATGACGAAGTCGTCCGTCCATTCTGTTTCAGGGAGGGGACTGGTGTTGTTGTGAGACAACGAACCGTTGGTGTCGTTACCCATATTTTGTTTCAGGCTGATAGAGGACGTTTATTGACGAATTTTCGAATGGACGTGACGCAAATTGATCTGCGGGGAAGCATTGTTCATGTTATTGCGGTTTGTGGTTTTACTGCAGTGAAGGGTGATGGATGGGCTAGAAGTCCTCTTGAGGGGTGATTTCACGCGATGGGGTGGATCCTGTGTCTGTAACAAAGAGAATAAATTATTTTAACGGTGATCCTGGATACGGGTGAAATATAATTTATGGGGCAATTTGCTAATACGTGGGTAAAATGATAACAGTCACGGGTTATGAATGTATATATTGTCAGTTGTTATGAAAGCACCGATTTGAAACATGAAGTTGCGTTCTTCTTCTTTCCGGAGGACCACATTTTGTATTTGAACGGAATGAAACAAACTGGGTCGTTTATGCAGGGTGTGACTAAATAAGTGTAAAACATTTAAGGAGGTATGAAAGTGATTGACAATGTTTCATGATAAATTTCACTAGTTCGAACTTCCATTGTCTACTATATGAAATGATATTTGAAATCCTTGAAACAACTATAAGAGAAGAAATGAAAATGAATAGCTGAAAATAACAATTATATTAAGCGAAATAAACCTGAAATGAAATAATAGTTAAATAAAATACAAATGAAATAGAACAATTGAACAGAAAAAAATCGAAACGTCGTGAACTAACGTAACTTGGAATCTATCAACTTTTCATTTTTATTTTCTTTTTTCATTTCTTTATTTTTATTTATTTTTGTTCAATTGTTCTTTTTTACTCGTGTTTTATTTAACTATTATTTCATTTTAGGTTTATTTTCCTTAATATAATTGTTATTTTCAGCTATTCATTTTTAATTCTTCCTTTTTAGTTGTTTCATGTATTTCAAATCATTTTATATAGTAGACAATGGAAGTCCGAACTAGTGAAATTCATTCAAGGAGGTGATTTCCCATCGAAAAGAAGATAGGATCTTTGATATAAAAAAATTTCTTTGGAGCATTTCTTGTTAAGATACAGCCCTTTAAAGGGGATATATAAAATTTGTATAACAATTTTTTTCACAAGCACTAAAGAAGGTACAATATTGAAATTAACCTGACGTTTAGTACTACCAAAAAGACACTTAGCCAGAAATTTATTTGGTTTACCCCATGGTTGTGTGAAGGGTGGAAAACGAAACTCCTAAAATTTATTTCCAATGTAACTTTCTGTTATATTATTTGTTTACCATCTGAACTTTTTTTCGATAGCCTATTCCATTCTGAACAAAAAATGTCTTCTGGGTGTTTTGCCTAAAATAAACCAATTCGCAGCAAAAAAATATTTTAGGAACAAATACAGAGATACATCGTCATAAATGCCAAAATACGAAACTAATCTATCTGGTAGGTCGCTATTAGCGATAGTGATAATTAAATTGGTATGACGCTGTCAATTTGTGAATTTTCGAAATTGAATTGATACTAATTGTGTCTTGTTTTTCTGTTCTTAATTTGTTACTTTAATAATTCACTTGTTATTGAAATGGTATACACAAATTAGGAAATGGCTGATATGCATTACGTTTACGGTCTGTCGCAGGGGAATGGGTTAGAAGATATGCTGAAATGTATCCTCAACGACAGCATCCTTCACATAGAATATTTTCTCGACTTCATCAACGATTACGAGAATATGGTTCATTCGACAAAAAACGCAGAATTGTGGTCGCCATCGAGAAGTACGAGCACCACAGCTTGGGGAAGCAGTACTGAATTTGATTGAAGAACAACCTACTACCAGTTCTAGAAAGATTGCTTTCCAGCTAAATGTTGATCATATGACGGTATTTCGAATTTTAAAGGAAAACTCTTATACCCTTACCATCTGCAACGAGTACAGGTACTGTTACCGCGAGACTTTCCAAACCGTTCTGAATTTTGCAATTGGATGCTGGAAATGATTAGAGGAAATTGTGACATTCTGAAGACGATAGAATTCACAGACGAATGGAGTTTTTCTCGGGACAAGATTAATAATTTTCATAATTACCACATATGGGCGGATGAAAACCCTCACGCTATTGTCGAAACTACCCATCAAGAACAATTTTCTTTCAACGTGTGGCTCGGAGTTATTGGAGATTTCTAATTGGGCCTCATTTTCTACCTTCTCGGTTAAATGATGAGGCATACGTTCAATTTTTAAGAGAAGTGCATACAGTACTGCTGGAGGAGGTTCCTTAGTTGTCAGAAGGGATATGTTTTTCATGCATGATGGGGCTCTCGCCCATTTTAGTCAAGTAGCACGTCAGCATTGAACTGAAACATATGCAAATCAGTGGATAGGTCGAGGAGGACTACAGAAATGGCCCGCTCGATCCCCGGATCTCAATCCTCTCGATTTCACCTATTTTGGGCCATTTACAGCATTTGGTTTATCGTACTCCTCTCGATATAGGGGACTTAAGAAACCGCATGATCGATGCGTGCAGGGTAATCAGAGAGACTCCAGGAATATTTGAGCGAATACGTGGCTCAATGCGCCGACGTCTAGACGCATGCGTAATGTCTGTAGGTAGACATATTGAACATTTACTATGATTTCTACATGTTGTGTGTTTTGTTATTAATGAATCAGTTTTGTTTATTACCCTTCAATCGTTTAATGCAGGTACTAACTACAAAATAACAATAAATCCAGTTCGCATTTATGACGATCTATCTCTGTAGATGTCCGTAAAATAATATTTTGCTGCGAACTGGTTTATTTTGGGCAAAAAAACCAGGAGACATTTTTTGTTCAGAATGAAACAAGCTATCCCAAATAAATTTCCAAATCGTAAACAAATAATGAGATTAAAAGTTACTTTGGAAATACATTTTAGGGGTTGCGTTTTCCACCCCTCACAACCATGGG